>WHPX01000102.1:0-305751 GCA_011057435.1 Actinia equina | reverse complement strand
GAGATATAAACCCCTAAGTACGCAGTTTTACGCATTTCAGCGCACCTATTCAATTAAAGCTGTCATTATTCAAATATCAAAATTCATTATTTTTTCTGAGAATACCAAGACTAATGTTCTGTTACAGTGAATCCTTGTTTGTGACAAGCAAAGCATATCTTGAAAGTGGGCTAGTGACAAGTGAAATAAAAGATTGAATAAATATAAAAAGCATCAAAGAGTATGCATGTTAGTTATGGATACACCTAAGTTCATTGTTTAATCAATATTGTTATATTAGTTTATTGGTTCTAATGTGTAGTTCAAAAAATATCCCTTACCCTCCACAGAGGAATTTGGAATTTCCGAGGGTTGGGGGGTTAGAAGGCACTTGAGAAGTGTTCAAATCTAAACACTCTACTATGTGTACATTGCTTCTTCTCATACAGCTTCTCTCATTTTTTGCCAACTCTAGAGTCCTTCTCTACTGCCCTTTCTCTAAGACATCCAAAGATCAGGGCAGTTTTCGTATTAACGGAGCGCATACTTTCAATCTACTGCCTTTAGATATTAGGAATAGTTCTATAACTTTGAAGAGTTTAAAACCAAGGGCAAAACGCCATTTCAAGCGCTAACTAATATTCTTTCGTGCATTACTATTTTTCTTCTTTTCTTTTTTCTCTATTATATTCTTGTAACTATATTTATTTTATACAGGACTCTATTTAAACTAGCCTAGCTAAACTAGATGTTCCTGTTTAAATATTGAATATAAATAAATAAATAAATAAAATAAATACTGCACACAGCAGTACATATGACATAATTTTTTCAATATTACCATTAATAGTAAGAGTTAAATTACTGTATACATCCCACGGGCCGCAGTCCATATAAATGTATAGGATTATTGCCACATTCTTGATAGTTATTTATTTATCAATTGCGTTTTTCTATCAAATGTTTAAGGGTCATAACGGAAATAAAGCCTTGTGCATAACCAAAAAAAATTGCGTCATGAATTGATAATGAAAGGAAGATACAACAGAGCTACCATTTGATTACTGTAAATGACTTATTAGACTCCCAATTTCTTATAAACACCTCTTATCTATTAAAGGCCCCCCCTTTCGTTAGATGCCCCAGGTGTCTAATTGGTCATTTATGGTATACATTTTCATTTTAAGGCTACAAATTTTCTTAAAAAGTCACATGCAAGTGGAGTCATGCTAAAACTAATGCCTGTTGGTATGAAGAAGAGAATGCTAAACACTTCATTCTATGACAACAGGTACTATAATATTATTAATCATACATTTACTATTTATCTATTGGGAGAGAGGGAAACAGTGTGTTTTCTGGTACCAAGGTGGCAATTTCATAAAAAAACTTTTAGTTGGGTAAAATCACTTCCGGTTTTGATATTAATGGGTGGAAATCATAATATTGCCACCTCAGAATGGTTGCTGGGATACAGTGATATTCAGTTACTATCACATGGCATCCTCTTGGCTGATTAGGAGAAAAAATGGACTTTGACATTTGGTTTGTATAGCATGCAATATACACCTATTTCAGGAATTGTTGTCGCACCAAGAGCCTCAAGCAACAAGCCAAGACCGCAGAGAACGCTGGTACTTTCAGCTGTAATTAGTTTATTCATGGTGCATTTTGATTTATTGACTTCACAAATTGCTACAAACAAGGCTGCTAGAGATGATAATTAGTGGAGAGCTATAGCCACTTGCATGAACCATGAATAAAATTTAATGTGATCTTAATTAAAAGTACATTCTCCAAGGTCTTGGCTCGTTGCTTGTTGCTCTTGGTTGCGACAACTATTTTCAAATAGGTATATATTACACTACAAGGATCTATCAGCAAGTCAACTAATTATTGCTTTTCTGCACTAAACTAGAGCTAAAATGATCATGTGGAGAGTAAAGTGGATCTTCCCACAGGCTGATGCAGAATATATTGACAAAAGGTTAGTATGTACTAAACAATCAAAAAGCTTCTATATTGAAATGAACCTAACAAGGAATATTAACAACTAGATAAAGAACCAATCACTAGTGGTGGGTGGATGGATGTTGGGTGAATGGATGGATGGATGGGTGATTGGATGAACATTGACTGAAACTTGGTCTTTTATGTGTATATTTGACTGATGCAAGAGACATCATCTTTCAGAGTGTCTGAAAAAGAAGTAATCACAGATTTACTGAGGAAATATCTAGACCCTGACAAAAGTGATCCAGTCATCCAGCAAAGGTATTTTGAGGAAGACAGACACAGTGATGCACTGTTGCTTATATTTGTCAAATGTCAATTTGCATCAAATAATATTCTAAATTTCACCTTCCAGACTCAAGATTTACTTACAGACTGACATTAATAAAATGTGTGTCTTATTGAAAAAGGAGTACCAACCAGCCAACCAGGAAAAGTAAGTCTGATGCCAGCCTGCATGGTATAGGTGCCACTTCTTGATCACTTCGTGACTTCTTCTAATCAATAGTTATCTAATAATTATTTAATGTATATGGGTGGCATTAACCCTGCTAATGTGTCTTCTTTCACCACTGTAAGTCCAAAGGTCTGGGTCACTGGTTCAAGCCCTGTGGACAACATATGTGAATTGTGCTTGTTTGATGTGTTATTCTCCAGTTTCTTTCCCCTGTTAAAATCAACAGGAGTTGAGCATTGTGTGCATAGAATATTGAATGTAGTGTGTGAGTGAAAAAGTATCCCAAAATAGTGCAAAAGCACTAGAACAACTAGACACATAACATTAAAGAGATTTTTTTAAATACTTATAGGATATATTCTTTTTGGATTTTAGATACTACTTGTTGGACACAAGCCAAACTTTACAGCAGAACTTAGCAGGAAAGACAGTCATAGAATTTCCATCATTGCATGTCGTATTACCTCAGTTTACTGACAGCTACCCAATACATGACACTTAGACACCCAGACAAGTACACAACCTGAAATAGTTACTCCACAACTGAACATGAATCAAGACAGTGGTCTTTGATAATATTATAGATTACCAATAAATAAATCAAGCACTCTTTAAGTTTTGCATTTTATTGTCAGAGAGTTAATCATCACCACCTGAACAATTTGCAATGTTACAGCTTTAACTTTGCAGTAGTTAAATAAAAACTAAAACTGTAAAACAATCCTGGTTACCAGCTGGAGATGGTAACCCACATTCCACTTGTATAATATTATGTATTATTGTGTTATTTAGTATAGCATGCAATCATTGACAGGTCTTGTAAAGGGTTCAGGTAGTGCCTGATGGAGTCCTAGAATACATGGTCATTTTCCACCACCTAGTACAAACAGTGTTGGAGTAATTCATCTGTGTATGTTGTATTTATCGAACAAAAACATCGGTGTTTCTAAAGCTTGAATTGTCTCTGTTGAAATAAGATATGGTGCTATTAAACATGGTAACCTTTACCTTCCAATTACAGCTGTAGCTGGTGGTGCACATAGCAATGCGCACACATTTTGACATGACCTGGTATGTAATCCAAAAATAATGGCTATTCTAATTTGTGTTATATAAAAGTTTATAAAACTTGCTTGCTGTTTTGTATGAAATTTTATTATATAGTTAGGATATTACGCGCACTGATTAGTCGAAAACTGTGCTTTATTAGTGAACAGAACACAGTGCTGATGCCATCTGCCAGCACAAAGTGCTGTGACCATTTTTCTTTTTGTGTAAATAAATTCAATACCGAATTAAAATGGGTAAAGTTTTATATAATAAAAGGAATAAAACAACTTATTCCATGCGCTTTTCAGTATTTAAGCACATAGGAAGCGCCATAAAGCACTCAAAAAAGCATGAGCCGTATCTCATACTTCTTTCATGCTTACTTCACTTCCTGTGATCTTTATTACTGAATGGAACACGGAAAAAGCTGTTTTATTTGTTCGATAAATCACTTGCTGATGGGCAGAACGTTTTCCCCAACCTTCCTTTGTGTCTTCCAATCCCTGTATATGTAACTTTCCTTTGTGTCTTCCAATCCCTGTATATGTAACCTTCCTTTGTGTCTTCCAATCCCTGTATATGTAACCTTCCCTTGTGTCTTCCAATCCCTGTACATGTATATGTAACCTTCCTTTGTGTCTTCCAATCCCTGTATATGTATATGTAACCTTCCTTTGTGTCTTCCAATCCCTGTACATGTAACCTTATTCTATTTCTTCATCATTAGTGCCTAAGATGACTTAGATCTAAAGATGTAAAACTATTACCTTGCCCCATTCTTTAAAGAATAAATAACTATTAGCTTACTTCATACTATCTTGATGAGCTTTATACTCCATGATGGTGTTTGGGGGTAGGTTAAGGACTCTCTTAAGGGTGTCCCTAGAAACAAGCAGATTGTCATTACATAGTTAATATCTCAACAAGTGATGATATCACCATATCATTTGTACTCTATTATGGCCCAGACACATTGTGACATTGCTTGCAAATGGAAAATCACACTGTGTCCAACTGTGCAATTGTTGTGGGCGTCAACAGAGTAGAAATCAGTTCTACTTTTGCACCTTCCAGTGCAACAGTTTCAAATTCCCCACTGCACAGGGACACGGTGGAATTTTCTTTTTGCATGCAGATTTGTGGCAGTGTGTTTCCAATCCTTTATGCACAATTCAATTTATCCTTTAACCTTATTCTTGTTGTAGTTGCTTGGTCTGAAGCATTTCTGTTCCAAATAGAGATGATGTCCTCCTTTAGAACACAAAAGGAATATTCATCAGAGAAGACTAGTTAGGTGGTGTGGCTAAGTGCAGTTAGTACACTGCCATCAGACCAAGAGCTTAATGCACTTATTACAAAATGTAGTTTTACTTTAATATGACAGAGGGGGAAAAGGACACTGACTAAAGAAACAACCACTATTAAAGGCTATTTTTTGTTGGTTTTCATTTACCAGTATGTTGCCATATGGGAAATGGTCAGTAAACAAGCCAACCACTTTACAAACACCTTATTTTTATGTTACCCAACTTCAAGACTAAAAAGAATGGCTAATTAATGGCCAGACATGAAAACTGACCACAACGGACTGATTATCATTTGACCAGACAATATCACTGGTCAAGAGGATTGGCATAAGGTATTTGGATTGCAAATGTTTCCTTGTCAAATTGGACTGCAATGCATTACCTGAAATCTGATAGAAATAACAGCACCACAAACTTCAGATCCAACCATAAACTGCTCCCCTAACATAGCAAGCACCTATGAAACAAACAGAAAAGATAAGTAGCAGATAAATACTGACCATATACGTTTACCATGTTGCAGTCATGATATCAGGGCAGATTTAGGGGAGGGTTGAAGGCAAATTCCTTTTGCTGGAAAAAAGGGACAAAAAGCAGAGAGCAAAGAATAGAAAAAATTCCTAGTCAAAATCCCTCAAAATGCTGAAAAACACTTTTCTCAGGATCTCAATTTCAAAATTTTATGGGGGAACAAATATCCTTCCGTTATGAGCCCATCTCGAATCTGGAATCTCCTGCTTCATTAAAGCAACATGAGAGATTAACCACTGAGAACATAAGAGAAAGAAATCACTGTTTCGTCTTTATTCCAAACTTTTTCCTCCTGAGTTCTCTCAGTTAGTAGCCTAACTGGAAGTTTATGGTATTTTTTAAGTATGATCAGAATGTTGACAAGGTTAAGACCAGGACAGTGACATACCAAGTTTTCCCAGCACCTTGAAGCTAATCCTTTCCTTAATCTTACTATCCATTTTCCTCCACCTTTGTTTGCTTCATCCTATAAAGCAAAACATCTCTTGTTTTTTAACTATACATACAGCTGTAATAGATATGTATAAAGACTTGTCATCACTAATCATCACTGCAAGTACAACAGTGGTGCAGCTCAACAGGAATGAATTAAAAAGCATGTGAAGGCACCTCTGGGGCAGCCACTATACAGTTTATGTATGACTCAGAAGTACAGTACAGCTCTTACCAGTTTGAATTAGGTAGTTTTGATTGAGAGAGAAGGAAGGTAATAAATAAAGGGCAAGAAAAACCCTCGAATCTTACTGTGTACACTAGCCCTGGGTTGTGAAGGCCTACAGTATTTATATGCACGACTTGACATACATATACGGCAAAATCAGCTCAAAATCAGGTCGTGTAAATGGTCCTACGACAGATGTACGTTGCCTCAAGACTTTTCGTAGCATTTTAAACTTTGGCCTAAAACCCTACGACATGCCGTAGGAAAATGACATAAATGTGATGATATTGATCGAGATTAGGACTGAAACTAGTTGATTCCAAAACAAAATGGCAGATTTCCATGAAAACGTCTTTACCGGTAATTAAACACGAACTGCAAAAATTCTGAATGATCTCATCAAATAACAAGGTAGACATGACTATTTACTGCACTACTCAATTGTGTATGGCGGCATTTTACAAGAAACATTTGCTGTAATGACAAATCAATTGCTCGCATTTTTTTCGTGCTGCGTGCAACAAGTTGTGCTGGAGTAAATGGTACCAAAACTTTACCGTATATTTCAAGTCGCGCGCAGCAAATCATGTGTGATAAATAGGCCTTGACAATCTTAGCATGTGCCCTGAAATAAGGACCACTATAATCATAAGTGGTCTAGTATTGTGTAGTTGTGAGTGAGTATAATACCTCCCAAATAGGTTTGATACCATCTTTAAACAAATGGATATCACAATGTGCCGTTAATTCTCCTGGCATAACCATGTAGCTGTAAAATGCCCAGAACTGTTCAACCTGCAGACATCAATCAAGCATGTAAATCAGATAAATATGACATGTACCTGTTTTTAAGATCAATTTTATTCTAGACATTTTGGTTCTTCCTTGCACTTAGTTGTCGCTTTATTATTTCAGGGCTTACAATAACAGCTGGTCATCAGGTACTTTATGGCCAGAATTGGAACGTGACCAGTCAAATCTTTGTCTTGCCAGTCATTGTGACCAGTAAAGTGGTGCCTAAGTTAAGGTATCACTGAGCTAAACTAATTTGGCCTGTGATTATCTCTATCAACTGACCAGCTTTTATTTTAAGCCCTGTATTTATGTCACATAGAGCACATACAGTAAAACCATGAAGTAATATGAATTAAAAATATACATAAAAATAAAAATTAAGCTAGTTAGTGACTAATAGTTGCTATCATTCAACCAGAACATTCATTAAACAAGAGACATAATAATAATAATAATAATAATAATAATTATTATTATTATTATTATTATTATTATTATTGTCTGTAATTCTTATAGCAGGGCACAAGCGCCCTACTAATCGGGGTAACAAAAAATACTTCATAAATGATCTCTTGTGTTTTGTCTTTGTGTAATGAATGATCTGGTTGACAGCAACTACTAGTCACTAAATAGTATAAACATTTTGACAGTATCAACTTAAATTGTTTTTAAGGTACACAAATAAGAAAAAATATATACTCACAGATGCAAATTTTCCCACAATCTTAATGTTGTTTTCATAATTACTGGGAGACTGGATTTTACCAGGCGGTCGTCTTGAAAACCAAAACACATAAGGACATTGTAATGGATTTTCTCCTGGATTTGGTTTAACTTCTTTAGCTTCAAGCTATAATACACACATTTATAAGATGTCAGTACACATATTATATTGTTCAGCGAATCAAGGGTGGTGTTTACCTCGTACTTGTAGTACATTTCACTCTCAACTATATACAGTATGGGTTCAATTTCTGGACTACTTAGCACATTAATAGAGTTTGTTAGGCCTCCCTTCATTTGTGTTTTTTTTTTTCAGGGTTCTCCTGTTTACCTCCCTCCACAAAACCTAACAAGTTACAGTGTAAATTCCAATTCCATCTGACCAATCCATCAGTTAGCAGTACCATATTATTGATCAGTCCAGACTTCGGTCTTGGGTCAGGTCTGAGAGTTAGCAGTGTCCTAATTTAAAATAGCCCAGAGATTGTTTTAGGGTATTGATAAAATTTGAAGTATGGGAAGGCATCTTGTTTTTACCTCTGCTTGATATTTTTTCCACTCCTCTTCATCTGCTGTGTCTGCATCAAATGTTTTTGTTCCATTTTCCTAAGATAACAAAGTGTAATTGACACACTTGTGACAATTCAGAATGCAACAATCTGCTCTTTCAATGAGAATATTGGTGGTAATAGGTCCCATGAAAGTGAGAATTGTGCGCGCTCTTGCGGTGGCGGGTTGGCTCTTTTTTCTCTCTAATTTTTCCTTTATTTTACTACCTTTTTGACTGTACCATCAATTCTTTTAATCAAGTTCTACTTGGTAATGTTAGTTTTTCAACTTGCTGATACTCTTTGTTGAATCGTTCTGTTGAATCCTATTAACAACCTTGCTAGTCGTACTTCATCTCTGACCTACTATTCTTCACATTTCTCCTCTTGGTGAAATATAAATATTCATATCTTTGCTTAACTCTTTGCTTTCCTGTGGTCATTTCTTAGATATCTATCTAAGGTCTTGTCTCAGTACAACATTCCAATAGTTGGGAACTTTCTCAAGTAGTAAATTCATTTCTGTCTTCAAGGGTTCTGGGTCTGTATTTTTTCTCAATCTAATCTTTCGATCTTTTCGTTTTCAATTTCACTTCAATTTCATTTTCTCTTTTCGGATTTAGTATATGCGTGTAAAAACATATATGTGCATGTTTGTTTGTGTTCTCTTTATTTATTTTTTCTACTTTTTGTTTTTGAACAATGTTTACTTTCGCTGTAACTGAATTTGGTTTCAAACCAGCACGAACTATAACCTTTAATTTATAGAGTGTGCATGCAAAGGCTAGTTTAACATTCCATAGTGCTCGTGCAGAGCTGATTGCCAAAACTCAAGCTGCCGCCAGACGATAACTCAAATTCAAGATCAACACTGAAAGTCTTTATAGTTGGAACGCACACAGCCTTCTCAGTGTCAACAAATTTCCCTCTGGAGCCCGTACTTCAAACTTGAAAAACTTTACAGACTTTCCTTTATCTGAGCAACTGGACTTAATATTTGTTACTGAAACTTGGCTCAAGGATTGCATCCATGACAAGGAGATTATACCATGCCGATACAGCATCTTTAGATCCGACATGGACAGAATGCTGATGGAGTCCTCATTGCTACGAAAACTGACTGCTTTGCAAAAGACTGTAAACCTCAAGCTAACCTGTAACATCAAAGTCTGCGCAGTCGAAAGTGATCTTCAAAAAAGGTCATCAAGGATCATCAAGAGAAAACGGACAAAAAAAAAAAGGACAAAATAACTTTGTTTCAAACGAACCATTTTTAATTAATGTTAATATGTGAGGGACCACTGTAATTGGATTCTGTAGTGGATTCCCAGCCATTATGTATACACGTATGTATGTAATTATTCTTGTACGTGTGTATGTGTGAGTGTCTGAATGGCGAAGCTAAATAAATAAATAAAAAGTAGTGCAAGTTATAATGCCTTGTGATTAAATATTAACCAATGTCCTTTTTTTTCATAAGAGATTTTGATTCAAGTAAGAGATTTATCGAACAAGCAAGCCATAAAGACAACCCACTTCTTATGTACAGATGCAAAAAAGGATTTTTACTTACATGTAGAAATAAAATATGCTTTGAAAAGTATTATAAAGAAAACTTTTCTTTTGTAGTTTTCAATGTTGGTTTTTTTTTGCTTAAATATTTCACAGTTCTCGACCAGTCACAGCAAGCATATCAAGTTGATTGTAATAACGGTGGCTACTGAATCATAATAAATCAAATTCAAATTTAGTCACATACAGATGTTTCAAAAAGGTTTTGCTGCATATCTTTGCTTACCAAGATTGAAACGTATCATCTTGATCAGTAAATATTGTCATTGCAAAAGACAATATGCTGTAAGAATGTGCAGACAATATGTGGGACAATTCTATACTGTTGTGACCTTTTACTGGTTTAAGTCACCCATAGTCAAGAGAGCATTAATAAGAGAGGAAAACACTTTAATGGGGGTGCACCATATGTATTTCTAAGATGAGTGTATATGGACCGCGTGGCACTAATGATATAGTTGAAGATATAGAAGTAAGTTATAGTGCTTGGGAACAAGGTTATTCCGGGCGAAAGACCCTTGGAATTAAATTCGGAAAAATTAATTTCCGAATTAATTAGTGCCACGCGGTCCATATTCACTCATCTTTGCATCATAATTACCGCTACCTAACATCTATTTCACCCCAGCCTGCTCTCAGTCTGACCTCTAGCTCAGCTGGAAGAGCATCGGTAGTACAAATCCGAAGGTCGTGGGGTCGAATCCCAGCAAGGTCGGAAATTAATTTTTCCGAATTTAATTCCAAGGGCTTTCGCCCGGAATAACCTCGTTCCCAAGTGCTATAACTTACTTTCATATGTATTTCTGGTAGGGCTATTTTTAGAAATTGGATGCAACTTAAATTTTGCATTACCTTATTCCTGTACGTCAACTAGCGTGTATGCTCTCTTTCCTCATACATTTTTAGTGATCAAAACAACAAACGGAAAGAGTACGGGAGTAGGGTAAGGTACAATTTAAACTACATCCCATGTTTCTAAAAATAGCCCAACCAGGAATTCACATTGTGCTTTTAATATTAAAAATTCGCCCTATCTTATTTATGCTCTCTTGCCATAGCGCATTTAAGGCTTGGCGTGCAACTTCCACCAAAACCTTCATCTATTTTGGAATAACTGTATCAAGTCATGCCACCATATACAAGTACATGTAAGGATGTGAAGTAATGATGTGAAGTAAGCCTAATCTTTGCCCAATTTCTTGTGCAACACTTCTAACAACTCTTGCCATTGAAGGTTGCAAATGTTCCTATCTTTCATCTCGACATTTACTTCCTAGTTTTCCTACACAATTTAAGTCTAAAAAAGCCTTATATATGTAATTTGTGCGCCATTCAGCTGTGTTGTGTTCCGTATAGAGCTATAGCACGTACTATAACACGATATACAGCAGCCCAATAGATTAACAATAATCCACCAACCTTTTTTGAACTATCTCCATCTTCATCTTCCTTGTCGTCTGTACTGTCATCGTTATTGGAATCATCTAGTTTGAGGCTATAAATCATAAACATCACATCGATAAAACAACAACTCACACCAACATGGCCGACAACAACACGTTAACAACCAATACTCACGCGTCAAATTTGTTCATTTTTGATATAAATATTTCCAAAAAATATCCTTTTATAAAATATTTGCTTCTATTTATAAAATAATTCTATTATGTACAATATTTTGACAATAAATGACTGTGTTTTGAACATCAAATCTTCAATCGTGACTCGTCCTTCGTGTTTTTCTCAATTTGAACACTGCGCATAATCATTAGCCCTATCCCGCTGACTAAACTACGGGCAATAAAACAACACACTTACTCTTGGGGGAGGTGAGAGGAATGGTTTTCAATTATCTTTGATATTTGAGTAGTAATAAATTATGCGTTCGGTGTGTATATAATGAAGTAGAGAGAATAAGAGGAAAATATCATATGCCCTTGGCAGGATTTGAACCCACGTCACGTGGGTTCAAATCCTGCCAAGGGCATATGATATTTTTCTCTTATTCTCTCTACTTTGATATTTGAGGAATGGTTTTCAAATATCTTTGATATTTGGTTTAAAATTCTCTTTTTTAACTCTATATTTAAAGATAAGTGTAGGTATCTTTTTAAAGATTATTGAAAAGCTTAGGACATTAAAAAATAAACATATCATGTAGCGCAACATATTACTCACCTTGTCCCCCTGAGGTTACGGTTGTGCTGTTGATCGTTTGTGCGGCATGGAACGCGCGTGACTTCCTTGGTTCATTTGACAGATGATACAATGTAGGAGATCTGCAGAATATCTTGGAATTATATTCCCTGCTTGCTTTATAAGCCATCAAATCCGATCCTTCCTGGATTACTTCGAGCAAAACCTTTATTAGAAGGTTTGATTTGCTTGTCGCACTAGAACTTTTGTCTCATATATAATGACACGGCTCTGTAAAGGGTTTCTGGTTTTCCTCGCTGTAGCACAGCTGATTATGCTGGTCCGACCGTCTCGATTCATTCATGGTCGTCCTAAAGGTGGTTTACTACCGTCACCTCGATTGCCAGATGGACATAAGCTACCAGACGAAAACTGGTTTACTCAAAGACTCGATCATTTTGACGACTCAAATAGGAAAACATGGCAACAGAGGTTCTTTTTTAACGACACGTTTCGTCAAAAGGAAGACAGTCCTGTGTTTTTGATGATAGGAGGCGAAGGCACTGCTAATCCTGTGTGGGTTGTCACCGGTAATATGATGAACTATGCACAAGAGTTTGGAGCGATAGCTTTCTTACTAGAACACAGGTTTTATGGGGAGAGTCACCCAACAAGGTACGTACTGATGTCATGCACATTCAATTCATAAAGTATATATTACATAATATTAGAATAATATATGTATTTTATGACCGACTTCTAAAGCAACAAGTCATATATGTTCCCCATTTATTAATATAGTGTTTTGGGGTGGATTTGTGGGGAACGTTAAGTAAAATTTGTACTCCACCCCCCCCCCCCCCCAACACACAATATTTTTCAATACAAAACTTACCCCCCACCCTTCTTCATCGTCATTTCGTTTACCAATTTTCCCAAAAAGTTTACTGCTCCCCTTTTTTATTTCTCAAAAACAAAGTTTACCCACCCCCCCCCCCTCAAATAATAGTCAACTCCCTTTGAACGACCACCCTTGTAAGCGACCATCTCCCGTAAGCGACCATTTTTGAAATTCCTGTTTTGTTCCCCATATAAGCTCTGTAAAAACTCTGTAATAAGTGACCACTATCGTAAGTGCGTGCAACCACCTTTAGGATTAAAATTTTGGAATTTTTGTTTTTCCTCTCCCGTAAGCGACTACCCAAGATGCTTTAACAATAAACATGTGTTGTATTTATTGTCTGTGTAAAGATTGCATGAATTAAACTGTCATAAATTTCCGGTTACTTGAGATTTTATAGTGTTTAACTTAAGCAAACACAATGTGCTATACTTGTGTAACTGTAACTGTACTTTATAAAAAAGCCAACTGAATATCCATCAATTCTGAGACGTTATAGTTAAGTTTTTGTAAATGTTTCTGAAGCCAAGGCATCAATGTTTTGTTTTTATCTCCATAAAAGATATATTCACAGGGAATCTCCATATTGACGATTACACTACTCTAAACATATAGCACATTCAAAGTTTTGATTAAAACAGTTTAATCATTAAATACAATGGTTTTAACTCTCTAGTAAGCAATCATCTCCCGTAAGTGACCACTTTCTCCTGGCCATGAGGGTAGTCACTTACGGGAGAGTCAATAATTGTACCTTTTTTTCAACAGTCTACCCCTACCCCCATCTAAATCCCCCCCCCCCCCCTTACACAATGTAATAAAGACCCTTACCACTACATGATTTGAAGTTAACCACTTGGATTTGTTAGAGTTACTTGTCAAAGATGCAGCCCGATAGATTAAAGTTTTCATTTACTAATCTGATTATTCGATGATTCATACTCAGTGATCTTAGTGACGATAGCTTGAAATACCTGAACAGTGAACAAGCCTTGGCAGATTTGGCAGCATTCAGACAAGCCATGGCTGAAAAATTCAACCTTACCAAAAGCAGATGGATTTCGTTTGGAGGATCTTATCCTGGTTCATTATCAGCCTGGTTTAGACTCAAATACCCACACTTGGTTGATGGTAAGTTTGCTCTGCTTGAAACTATCACTCAGACTTCCTAAAAATACCGGTTGATCAGTAAATAAAGAAGAATTAATAATAATATATCATGGCATTGATATTAGGCGCAGTCGCATCAAGTGCTCCAGTGAAGGCACAGCTAGACTTCCCAGAGTACCTAGAGGTTGTAGCAGCATCTTTGAATACTACAGGACCAGAGTGCAATAAAAACATTCAAAATGCAACACAACAGATTGATAGACTTTTGCAGACTTCTGGAGGGGTTAAAGAACTTACACAGACATTCAGGTATTGTTACATTAGTTTAAGCCCATGCATACTGTGTTGGTAATTACAGTATCTTCACTCTTTCCCTCTAGAACTCTTTGGCCTCCACCTCAACATTTTCATCAAAAAGACCAACATATTGTATGACTGTAGTGCTTCTTTACTACTATCTTTGCAGGCTGTGTGAGCCTCTAAACAACAGCAATGTTAATGATGTTAGTACATTTTCATCAGCACTGGCAGGGAACTTCTTTGGTATAGTGCAGTATAACAAAGATAACAGAGCATTTGAGGTACATGGTTTTCATTTTTTAGGGAATACTGTATTAAATTAAGACTTGTTCATCATCAGAGAATTAAGTCATTCCCTTAAAGGATGACAAAAAAATCAAATGCCTCAATTGAGTGGGACTTAAACCCAAGCCATAAAAAAACATCTTTAAATACAAACTAGACTTGTTAATATTAAAATGTAGGTATATCATTACTCATGCAGGGAGTGCCAGGGACTAACATTACCATAGACACCATTTGTTCCATTATGGACGATGATAAGTTGGGTGATCCGTTGAATCGGTATGCTAAGGTCAACTCCTTGATGTTGGACACATATGATGAGAAATGCCTTGACACTAGATATGATAACAGCATAGCTTCAATGAAAAATATCTCTTGGGCTGGAAGTGCTGCAGAAGGAGGTGAGTATATTCCTTTTCTTTATTCATTAAAACTATTTGGCTCATTTAACAAGCCAAGGTAGCACTTAATAGCTATTGACTAACTACAAACTTGTGGCTCTTCATCTATATGACCATAGAAGTTCAATTTTTTTGGAGAATGGAAAACCAGTGAATGTCAAGAACATTCCTCCAAGCAATATAAGAAGAGGAGAACGAAGAAGCAACTCTGCTTTTATTCTGACTGTTTGATTTGTTAGAGGATTAAACCCACAACCATTGTACATGTAATGTGAGAGAGGCATCTACAGTTGTAGAGCATTAACAGAGCACACCATCCATGCATGTTTCTCTTCAACCTTTAGTATAGACTTATTTTCTTTCAATAGCAACAACCTACTTGTTATTTCTCTTTTTTTTTTTAACATATGAAACAATATGGTCTGATTGGTTAATTAGCCTCAATAACCTGATGAACTCCATACTGATATGGTTGAGAAGCATGCGCTATGTATTGTTAATAAAAATACCCAGGTGGTTATAGAAAATCTTGTGCGCTGATTGGTCAAGAAACTCACACTATCAGATGATAATCATCTCCAGCATAAATCCAAAATGGCAGCCAGCCGCTTTGTTGCTGTTACCAAAAAAATGCATGTCTTTTTATTTTTGAAAGAATCACCTGTGTAATTATACTAAAACAATTATTTGCCACAGCTTCAGTGATTATTGGGGAATATTTACCTCACTGCTCGAAGACTCGCATGTCTCGGTAAAATAATACAGGTATTCCCCCAATAATCACTTTGCCTTCGGCGAATAATTGTTCAATGGTTTCATTAAAAGAAAAGTTTAAAAATTTTCAATTCAACAAATCATTTTTTGGATTTTGTTATGTCATGAAAGAAAAGGTTTTCACTTATAGTATGCATCTATCCATGCATGGATGCTCTTGAGAGGTTGTTCAAGCACTAAAGAAGCTAGAATGACAAATGTGTTCAGCTATGCTTAGTGCTAGCTATTCTCATGCTTCTTTTATGCTTAGCAGCCTCCTTGATGCATCCATACATGTAACTTGTTGGATGAATGCTAGTTGTGGACCTTTTCTTCATTTGTAGCCTAGAGATACAATGTTATGGTTGTTTCTAGGCAGGCAGTGGTTTTATCAGACTTGTACAGAGTTTGGATTTTATCAGACAACTGATACCAAAGAGCAGCCATTTGGCAGTCACTTCACACTGAGGTATACAAACATGATATTATATAGAAGTCTGTCTACCATGTTTATCTGTTCTCATTGCATACAACAGGTTAATAGGCAATGTACTGTTGTCAAACAAATTGTTTCCCAGTACCTATATGTACCACCCTCATAATATTGTTAGATTTAATTGTCTTGATTGACAAATATTAAAAATAATGGTGACACCTCACTCCCAATTCTTTTTACAAATACAGAAATTTTATTATATTTTTTCAATGTGAGTTGCTGTATATTTAAGGGTTTCTTTCAATATATACTTAACTTTCAGGTACTATGTCCAACAATGTGAAGACGTGTTTGGTAAATTCTTCAACAAGCCAAATATCCAGAGTGGTGTGAAACAAACTAACACCAATTATGGTGGGCAAGGGATTGCTGGCAGCAAGGTACTGTACTGTCATCAGACAATCATTTCCACAAAGTGTGTAATACGAATCTGAGTAAAAATGTATATTTAAAATTAAAATTTCTTTTATTTATATGTAGATTGTGTTCCCAAATGGCTCCATTGATCCATGGCATGCACTCGGCATTACCAAAGATGTCTCTGCAACAGAGCAGGCAATCTTCATTGAAGGTGTGATATACTGTGTGATATACATGTACTGTGTGATATACTGTGTGATATACTATGTGATATACAAGATGTAATATACTGAGTGATACACTATGTGATATACTGTGTTATATACTAATATGTGATATACTAATATGTGATACACTGTGTGATATACTGTGTGATATACTAATATGTGATATACTAATATGTGATACACTGTGTGATATACTTTGTGATATACTGAGTGATATACTTTGTGATATACTGTGTGATATACTGTGTGATATACTGTGTGATATACTGTGTGATATACTGTGTGATATACTGTGTGATATACTGAGTGATATACTTTGTGATATACTGTCAGTGAGTGATATACTTTGTGATATACTGTGTGATATACTGTGTGATATACTGAGTGATATACTTTGTAATATACTTTGTGATATACTGTGTGATATACTGTTTGATATACTGAGTGATATACTGTGTGATATACTGTGTGATATACTGAGTGATATACTGAGTGATATACTGAGTGATATACTTTGTGATATACAGTACTACAGTGTATGTAATATACTGTGTGATATACTAGATGTGATATACTGTGTGATATACTGTGTGATATACTAGATGTGATATATTATATCCCTTATAATTAAGCCATTAGCTCATGACATACCATCCAAGCTTATCACTAGCGAAGGTGAAATTACTGATAGTAAGGACATTGCAAATTCTTCTAACAATCATTTTGCAAGCATTGGCAACAAGATTGCATCATCAATTGGTAGGGTTAATATGTCACCCTATGCATACATGCCTTTAAAACCAACTGCAAAGTTTGTTTTGAGTCCAACAAATGCCAAAGAGATTGAAGAAGAAATCAATAAGCTAAAACCATATAAAACAGCAGGCCCCTATAGTATACCTACTAAAGTTCTAAAATTGCTTCAGAACATAATTTTGAAACCTCTTGAAATTATCTTTAATGTATTATTCTCAAAAGGTACTGTACCAGATCAGTTCAAACTTGCATGAGTTTTCCCTGTTCACAAAAAGGGTTCTCAACTTAGATTAGAAAACTACCGTCCTATCTTGTTATTGTCAATTTTTAATAAACTGATGGAGAAACTAGTCTCCAGAAGGCTGATAGAGTTTTAATAATAATAATATTTTATTTGGTAAACAGTTTGGCTTCAGATCATCTTGCTCTACTAGCCATGCCGGTCAATAACACTAGTTACTTAGGGGTCCTGATAGGCTCCAACCTAAATTGGAAAGCTCATGTAGCTTTTGTGGCCAAAATAATCAGGAGAAACATAGGCTTACTTTCTAAAGTTAGACACTATACTTCCGAGAACATACTTGTTAATCTATATTACAGTCTCATATATCCTTTTCTCACATATGGAATTATAACATGGGGAAATATATATCCATCCACAACAAAGTTGTTACATTTGCTTCAAAAGAAAGCACTTAGATTGATATCATTCTCTGGCTATAAGGATCACACAACCCACTTTTCCTAAAATACAATATACTCAAATTTCCTGAGCTTGTCTTCTTACACAATGCCATTTTCGTTTATAACTTTAGAACTGGGAAGCTCCCCAAATGCTTCGATTCGTTTTTTGAACCAATTGAAAGAAGACATAAGTATAACCACTAGACTTGCCTCTAACTGCTGTTACTCTCTCCCAAAAGCACGTACCAACTATGGTAAATTTGCTCTGAAATTTGCTGGTGTGAAAACTTGGAATGCTATTGAAAAGGATTTAAAGCAAGCTCCTAGCATATCGTCATTCAAAAATACATTGAAAAAATCCTTGTTAAAGAATTATGAAACATTATTTTCCATGTTATGTCCTTGATTTTTCTCTCATGTAGATATCATTCTATCCATTTCCAGTATGAATATACATCATCACATACAAATATATAAACAATTATAATTATTAAAGTATTAATGTACATTATTATAAATATAAGTTTAATATAATTATGCTTATTTTTCCATTCTTCCTTACTTTTTTCCTTTATACATAGATTAGTACTAACATACATATGTATGCTTATTTTTCCTTATTCTTGCTTTGCTTTGAATGTAATTTAAAATTTGTAAAAGTGATGCAAATAAAACATTGTCATTGTCATTGATATACTGAGTGATACACTATGTGATATAATGTGTGATATAGTGTGTGATATACTATGTGATATACTATGTGATATACTGTACTGAGTGATATACTAGTATGTGATATACTGTGTGTGTGATATACTGCATCATATACAGTACTGCAGTATGATATACTATACTGCATCATATGCTGTGTGATGTTCTGTTTGATATCATATAATACTGCAGGTTATCACTGACATTTGATTGCCCACAAAACTGATAAATAATATTAATGGTCTGAACAGGCCCATGGGTGCTGCTAGAAAACCCATACATTTGCCTATAAATAACCTTGTGTCATGTCTTGTGATTGCTTATCACTATCAAATGACTCAATAACCAATACCCCATCATGTAATCACTTGTTAGGTACTGCACACTGTGCCAATATGTACCCTGACAGCCCTGACGACCTTCCACAGTTGAAGCAAGCAAGAGAGCAGATCAAGAAACATATTGTATTATGGCTGAGTTGATGATAAACACCTATATATGCTTCGTAATATATGTGCACCCATGGCAACAGGGTGTTCCCATGGCAGTGCCATTAACATTCTTTTTGCACCTTTTTTTTTTATATACCGTAAATCCTCTAATAAGCTCCCCAGGGGCTTATGTATTTCCACTAGGCACTTTTTGAGGGGAGGGAGGCCAGGCTTTTTAGAGAGATGGGGTTAATAGACAGGGGCCTTATAGATAGGGGGCTTAAATGATATGGGGCTTAATAGATAAGGGGCTTAATTGACAGGGGGCTTAATGGGGAGGCAGGAACTTAAGATTTTAGCAAAATGCTGTATATGTACACTATCAGGATATGTAATATATATATGTTGACTTTCTTTAAACATGGTAAACTCACTGTATTCACTACACGTTAAGTGTCAATGATTTAAACTTCCAAGACATTAATAAATCATGGTACTTTAATTATTGTACATGCAGTGTCATATTTCTTTAGTTGAGATCAAGAATTACACAAAATTATAGCAAGAGTAATTTCACAATTTTGGAAGATGCTTATTTTGCAACACTTTTATTTGACTTTGATACTTTGATGTGCATTTTGACATATTTCACATTCCAAGTCACTTAAATTTCGCTATTTCACTGAATAAATCATTCATAATTTGTTTCCAAATTCACATTTCCCAAACCAAATTGATTTATTGCCTAAGGGATGGCTCATTATTTATAAGGGGGGGGGGGGTTGCTGCAGAATAGGGAGTGGGTCAAAAGTGCAGAGGCAAAAGGGGGGTCATATCCATTCATCCAAGGACTCACCAAGATATCAGCAGGGCCTAGTCACGATCGTGGATAAAGTGTCGCAAATCTCCCTCAAAGCGATGGGAATCACATGTCTGAGGGTCTGAATTCCAAGCCTTTTTTGGGGAGCATGCCCCCTTTGGGACTTCAGTGGGGAGGGTCATCAGAAATAATTTGAATTTTTTTAAGGTTCAAGCCTTTTTATTTTGATGAAAGGTGTTTCCTTTCAGGGCCATATAGCCATTATGAGGCAAGCAAGGCAGCAATGAAGCAGCAAGGCAAATACCCTTGAAAAATGGAAATTGCATTTCTGAGGGTGTTAGTAACTCAAGATAAAATAAGAAAGAATTAAAGATGAAAGTATAAAAGTATTTTAAAATTTATTAACTGTAAATCTTTGCGACTTTGCTAACATATTATCACAGCAGTCATTACACAATGCAAATTTGTAGGCTTTTTCATGCGGTTGCCTGTGCCAAAAGCAACACTTATCCCCTCTCCTCCCCTGTAATATTATCATGTACACCTTTCATTTGTAATATTGGATTAGAAAAAATACCCTTGGGGCCAGCATAATAATGTATACTTTGGAGCAGAAAACGTGTTCTATTTTGTAGACATAATTAGGATGTGTCTAGAAAGAAGTTTTGCATAATAACACTAGATTTGTAAGAAACAAAAGGTCTTTCATGTTCATCCACACCCCACACACAATCACACATTGGCGTGACTTTATTGTCATGCAAATGAAACTCCATCAGGCCTGTTAACTTCGAGAGTAAAGAAAGTTTACGGTGGTGGCTGAAGATCTCATGCTTCTCAATGTTACTGGTAATGATCAACGTTTCGTGAAACCGAAGAACAGAGGAGGGCCGGTCTGATGGGTTGGAGTGAAGTAATCTTCATGCTCTTCTTGTGCAATGTTCTACATTATGCAGGTATTATACACAATCTCTGTCGTAAAAACGATCTCAAAATCTGATCTAAATTAATTAGATTTGTCTTTTGAAATGGCATCAATTATTCATAATACTGAGCCCGAACACAAAAATCTAAAGTTCTTGGCTTCACAGTAAGGTTTTGATTATCAAAAGCATGGCATATCATCTTGCTCTATGCATCCGTGATTTGCCGTCTAATGGCCTCCATTCGCGCCGCATGCAGCATTCTACCACTGTTTGTATTTGATCAATTGTGTTTACATATGAGCAGTTGTACACTATTTCTTCTAATTCATTTCTGTAAGAATAGTGGGCATAGTGATGTTATTGGGCATGTGTGATAGTAATGATATTCGTGAGCAGCAAGCCGGGTCAGTAGATCAGTCTTATCTTCACTAGTCTATAGCAGTGACATCGATCGAAGACTACGCCAAATTAGCATGTCATTGTGCTATATTACTATATAATCTAACGCTTTTCCTCATGAAACGAATATTCTTGGATTCCAGCCTCTGCTATCGCTTCTAGATATATTTTTTCAATGGAGTATTAGTGACATCTACCCGATATCAGGATGTTTTGAGATTTTTAAATACGCGCGCACTAGAACTGAACAAAAAGTAAGGAATTTTGTTGTGTTGCTCAACAGATGGTAAAGTGATAGTCAGAGCGACAGACGTTACGACCAGAGGCAAGACCTTTCAGGTCACGTGCAGAGTCGAGGACGAAGAGCTGATTGGATGGTTTGACAAGGAAGGAAATCAAATCACATCAACCAATATTTTTGCTACTAAATACTATGTACAAAGTGAACCAGATACACCTAATGCACTAACACTATATGTAGTAAACGTGAAGGTCAAGGACGGGGGAGACTATTCGTGTAGAGGGTCCATGAATATTGGCCGCTTTGAGCTGTACGTTGAGTGTAAGTATTCCGTACTAACTGCCTTGTACTGTTAGAGTGAAGGTATCTCGAGTGTAGTAAAAAATATTAGTCACATCCAACTTGTGGTCTATTATCGATGCTGCGTTCTGATTGGATGAGCTACTACTAGGTTATAAGTTATAGCCTATTGCATATGAGTCAGTAACCCATTCGGGCTCAAGGACTAATTTCTAACTAGTCAACATGTAATAGAGTGCAAACAATTAATCCGTTCAACACTAATTACTAAATAGTACAAAATAGTGCTAATTAAACAATAGAAAACAATGGAACTTGCAAGAAATTGTGCTATTTAGTATTACTAAAGTTTCACGGTTATGTTGTTTGCACTCTAGTTACAGTCGAAACCATAAAAAGACAAATGGAATTAATTGGGTCCAGTAATTAGCAATACTAATAATAAGTAATTGGTAATATTGACTGAGTCAATAGCTCATCCAATCAGAATGTAGCATTAATGATAGACCACTTGTACTAGTACTTCAGTGTACTTTATATTATAAGGACGTTCACGGAGAAATGAAGTTCTACTTCTACTTCTTCTTCTTCTTCTTCTTCTTCATTTAAACACTAAGCAAATATGATTTTTAGCGAGAAAAAGATTCGCGCTGTAGCGTAACCTAAGATATCAAAGAAATAATTCGAAAAAAAATACTTTCAATTCGTGCAATGCAGTCAAAATGAGTAGGATTCGAATTTGTTAACAGGTGGATTTTTTCTTAAATTTCGAGTAAATCATTCCCTCCCAATTAGAATTTTTTAGATTTTTTGACTCAAAGCAAGAGACTCTTTTCGTGTCCTAAAACGTGGCTTTAAAGGAAGCATGATTATCCCGCGGGAATGGTAACGAGTTAAAAATAGCATCAATGATTCTAAAAATAGCATCAAAGTGTGCACATGATGGGGCACGGGGATTCCTTCTCTTAGTTCATTTTCTCTTGCTCTAAGAGTTTAAAGTAGCGAAAATCTTGTGTTCATGATATTTTGCACATCAAAACATTCGCTTGAGTTCGTCACGATGACAGCGCGCGCACCGAACTCATGCCTAGAAAAGGTGCACTTAAAATAGTACCCGCGAATGTTCTTAATACTTGAACACATTTTTAAAAAGTTTTGCGCGGTATTTCTCTGGCAAGAAGAATATAATGTGCACTTTCTATCCAAGGGTTAAATACATGGGAGAGGATTGGGTGGCTGGGTGATGTGATGTCTTTTAAGGTGACAGCCACCACCTCCCCTGCGATCGTTCTGGACTCGTCACTGTTCCTAGTTTAGGAAAAAGTGTGGGAATTGTGTCATATGTAGAGAGAAGTCGAAACAAGACCGTGTAAGATCCCTGGGATCGTCCCACGAACTTCTATTTTTAGTTGCATGCCAGCAGAAGAATAGCAGTGTTCAAGAAACCATGGGTCCAAGTCGAAGTTGGATTTGATGTGTTCTTACATTTACTGTATTATATTAAGCCCAACCTTGACTAGGAGACATCGTAGAACCCTTTTGGCTTTCGTTTTACTGAAGTAACAACCATAAATAAAACAGCCAATCGTAGTATTGTATGTAACAACCTCTTAATCAATACAATGCTAATGTTCATATTTTCTGTACCAGTCTACGTCGTCGAGTTTCCGAATTCTTTAACAATGAACGTTGGTCAAAGTGCAATCATTCCTTGTAAGGGAATTGGTTATCCCAAGCCAGCCAACCGCTGGTACAAGAATTGGCAGTCTCAAGAACTAGGGCGTACCTCAGATGATCGATATCAGAAGCTTGCCAACGGTTCACTTTACATCAAGAACGTCACAGTGGAAGACGCCTCCAACTATACATGTCGTATTTTGCAATTTGAAGGAAAGAAGGTAGCAGCTCGAGAAGAGCGAAAACACATTCAAGTCATTGTGTATGGTATGTTAACCGTGTCTGTCTGTCTATCTGCATGCATTCCTTAGTCAACATCCATTTCATTTGTTTTCAGGTCCCCCAGTCCTTAATAAAAAGAAGTCCACCAATGTTGTATACTCATACCAAGGCAATCCAATTAAAGTCCCTATCTCGTGCAGCTGGTGGGGGTTCCCCATACCATATATGAATTTTACTAAACCGAACCGAGATCCACTCAATGTGACACAGAGTGGTAGGACAATTAAAGGTTATTTATCAACCACAAATAAACATGACTTCGGTGTATATATATGTCTTGCATCGAATAAGCTGGGTACAAGACGACACAAGGTCTATGTCAAAGAAGCTGGTATGTAACTCTTTTTTGATTTTGGACTTAAACATGAAGAAATAAAAAACGCGTGCGCTTGTGTTGTGCAAAGTTATAAAGCACGCGCGGGGGATAGAACACGAGAAAAGTGTTAGGAAAAGCACAACGCATAGCCAATCGATTCTTGACTGCATAGACCCTATACAAAAACATTTGCATGACTTTTTTCTGAAAATCAATAGTTTACCTAATTGGGGAATGGCTTTATTAAAAATAAACAGTTTTGAAATAAAAAGGTAATAATCTTATAGTTGCAAGCAAGCAAAATGTTCCAAAAACATGACAAATCCTGCTAATTTCAAAACAGTAATAACTTTTCAGGCATTTGTGCGAGAGCAATGACTAATGTAAGCCTATTGCTTCATATGCTGCCTATGGTCACTATAAGAATGTACTGGAAAGATGTGTTCCTTTTCTGAGGCTTTTTGCATAGGGGCAATTGTTATTTTCATGTTATTTGCATAATTGTTATTTTCTAATAATGACTGATATGAAGTATTTAAATATCTAGATGGACCACTCTCTCCTGTTAATATTACATTTTCTACCTATTGTGGTTACATCACGGTGCTCTGGAGCACACCGTCCTTCGATGGCGGCCTTCCCATCATCCTTTACGACCTTGAGCTAATACACAATGGAAAGAGAGTAGACGACGCATCAGCTGGAAGCACCAAGAGAAGGTTTACATTCAATGGAGGAATCATCAAGCCTAATACTCGGTATACCGTACGAGTACGAGGAAGAAACAAGGCGAAACCAGGAACGTGGTATACAGAACACGTCTACTCTGATATCTGTGAGTGTTGTTTTGGTAACGATCACCAGTGGCGGGTCCAAGATTTTAAGCGGGGGGGGGGGGGGGGGGAGGGGGAAGGGGGGTTCTGCTGAAATGGCTGCCACTCAGAAAAACCTGACGCGATCGGCTTTCGGGGGATTCAGTTTATTCTACTGAGCGTAAATAACATGATTGGCTTCACAAGATCTCACATGCAAAGAGGACATCCCCCCCGCCAGATCCCGCGCTACTGATCATGTGATATCTAACCATTCTTAGTCGTTTACTTTAAGGTCCTCCACGTGGTGTCAGTATAACCAATCATCAGACAAGACTTAACTCGACACGTTTCACGTTAACCTGGACAGGTCCCCATGACAACGGCGGGGACCCAAACGTTACATACGTCATAGAGTACAGCAAACAAGATGACGACGGCAAGTACGTTTACTGGGTGACGGTAAAGAACGTCACGGGAAAGCAGTATAATGTAACGGGACTCCAAAGGGGAAACAAGTATCAATTCCGTGTTGTTGGAGTGAACAGGATGGGACAAAGTGGTGCTGGCGAGAAAGAATTTCTGGTTACTGAGAGTGCTGTCACCGATAAACCGCCAAGTACGACATCTTCCTATTGACTTTACAGCAGTTTTCATATGACTGGGAAAAGCTCGGTGCCGTATAGGTGTTGATCATGATTTCTAGAATTTTGATTGACCGATTTTTTCTCCCGCAATGTGATTGGTCTGGCAGTGTGGTTGACCTTGGCGGCAACCGTGTGTGTTTCGGGTATTTGATTAGAAGGAGAGGTCTGGAATGTCATTGGTCTGGGTTATACCTTGCCCTGAGCTTTTCACAGTCATACCAAAATTGCTTTACACTCTATCGCCACTAAGCATTTGTACTTATCTCTTCCTTTATTAATGTTATTATTACCAGCAACAAAACCTAAAGATCCAGAGGAAGAGTTGGTTTACGACTTCAAAGTGAACTGCACTTCACTTGTCATTCAAGTTGATTTGACCATCAATAACTTCCCCAACATCGATCGTGACTCTTTTCGCTTGAGGGATCCCTCTTGTCAACCGTACAAGAAAACAGACAGTCACGTCATACTACGAACAAGACTTGACGGTTGTGGGACAACCAATCAGCATCGCAATTTGTCTGTAACGTACTACAATAGCGTGACAGCTCGCGTTGCTAAGACACCATCGAAGATGCATATTGTGGAATTTCCGTTCAGCTGTACCTTTATCAAGATGAGGACAATAGGAACGCCAAGCTTTCAGCCGAGAAAAAAAGTATCAATTGTTGAAGGTGGGCTTATTATATGTCAGGGAAAAAGAAAAGACCTTTTTCGTTTTTAGCGATATACTAAAATAACTTCCTGGTCTGATCTACATCAGAGCACTGCTAGACAATAATAGATCGAATTGGAATTAGGTGGGAGGAAAACCGGAGAACCTGGAAAAAAAACCCTTGGCTCAAATAACAAATTTTACTTACACGTGATACCGATCCCAGGAATGGAACCTGAGACCCCAGAGGTTAGAGGCGAGTACTGCTATACCAACCTGTACATACACGCTACATGCAGAGTTAACCATACATGAGTTCTGGTCTTGTCTTTTTAGAGGGTTTTGGTAATTTCTCGTTTGAAATGAATCTCTTCAAGTCGTCTCACTTCAAAGTTCCATATGACGTGTCAGAGTATCCAGTCAATATCCCTGTCACCAAAAACCTGTTTGCAAAAACAACATTACTGTCCTCCGATAAAAATCTCGAGGCACTGGCCTACACGTGCATTGCCACTCCCTCCATCAACCCTAAAGATCAATTACAGTACTCGTTTATAGAGAATGGGTGAGTAAAAATATCAAAGTCAAGACCAACATTTAGGATCAAGTTTGTCAAATGCTTAGTACTGAGCTCATCTCATTTTACGTCTATAGTTGTCCCATTGATAGCACTGTCAAGTTTAAACCAATCCCTGGTGTCGAACAACGATTTCAAATGTTACCTTTCAAGTTTCGAAACACTTCGCAGTCAGTTATTTACCTTCACTGTCGTGTGATGGTTTGTCATAAAGATGATCCAGAGTCACGCTGTCGTAAGGGTTGTATACCAAACCCAAGAGGTGCGAGAGATGTAGAGATGTCGCGCCGATCAACTATTCATAGTGTGACGTTAGGACCCGTTCAAGTGTTAAATCAAGGCCTAAAAGGTAAACAATTCAATATCCTGAAACAACCTCTGGACGGATCTACGTCAGGGCACGGATATTTCACAGATCGCACCCTGAAACAACCTCTGGGCTGATCTAAGTCAGGGCATGGCTAACTTACAAATCGAACCCTATAACAACCTCTGTGCTGATCTAAGTCAGGGCACGGCTAATTCAAAGACCGAACCCTGAAACAATTACTGGGCTGATCTAAGTCAGGGCATAGCTCACTCACAGATCCAAATGAAATTTAGCTTGTTAGATTTTTTGCGGAATACCAGAGAACCTGGAGAAAAATCCTTGAATCAAGGGAGAGGAGACTTACTCTACTCTCATGACATGTCAAGTCGAACCCGAGATGACCCTAGAGAATGCCATACCTGTTTTGTAATGTACTAATAACACGTGAATATTGTATATATATCTAGAGGCAAGCCATTCTCCTTCTGAACATACGAGTACAAATATGGGAGTTCTACTAGCAGCTATTCTTGGTACTATTGTAGTCAGCCTCATCCTCTTCTCGTCACTTGTTTATGCTCTACGTCACGCAGTCGTCCATCAACAACAGAATGTTTTGCTACAAGTACCTACCGAGTCTGACAATCTCTAGAAATACAACGCCCTTAATAACCTAATGATGATTGGGTGTCAGTCCTGCCTGGCTCGATGAGCATGGTTCCCACTAGCGACGCAGGCAGACGCAACTCTATTTACTCACTATGAAGAGAAGCGACGCAAGCGCAAGAGGACGGAAAATGTTTTTTCTCGCGTAGTCTTGCGCTGGTGCTTATGGTTTCGTCAGCTTGCGTCACTAGTTAGAACCAGGCTTAACTAGACAATGAATATAAGAACATGCGTAATAGGTCAATTACGAGCCTTGTATGACGCATGTTGTTGTATGATTTCCGAGCCCATCCCACACGGCTTATCGCCTCATCTCTCATAGACAATGAATAGGTCGATAAATAGCTGGGGTCAAAGGTTTATCCATAGGACTATCCCAGGCAAGACTGAACTAAAGGTGCATGTAGTCTGACTCTATTGTACAAACATGTTAGATTTGTTTAGTTTGTACGATTACCTTACCCAACATTGCTCATTTTTAATGGTATGTTAACAATTAAGGACGTTAATTTTTCTAATTTTAAATGCTAAGCAATTGTTAGGTCATTTTCTAGAGTTCTATGAGAAAAAGGGATCAATTCATTTTTCAGTAAAACTAGTCAAGGAAGAGTCAGCGATTATGATCTATTCGTACTCTCGCTGCAAGAAATCAGTGCTATGTGAAACATCGATCAAGATTCTTCAGTTGATATCAGCAGCGTTTTGCACGCTATCCTTGTAACAGCTGTCACTTAGTGAGTAACACAACACTCCTAGTATAATTATTATTATTAGAACATATTATATATATACTGTATTTTATTATAAATACTTCCATTACGAGTTCTCCTTTGCTCAGCCTTAGCCTCGATTGTGTATAAATGTGTTTTATTAAGGTCCATTGTATAGTAAGGAATGTACGCACTACGGAACAATACGAGTTGATTAAAATGCCACGGGTTTTGGCTGAATAGCTGAATATTATAACGGACAAACGAGACTAAGGCCCCGTCCACACGTATCCGCAAATTTTCGAATATGATGACGTAAACCCGAATTTGCGCATGCTCAATATGAAAAACTATCCGTCAAAAGGACTAGGCACTAGCGTGCATCAGGGCGGATCATGAAATTTCCGGATACGTGTGGACAGTGAAAACGATTAGAATACGCTGCGTGTGGACGCGAACATTTTGTATCCGCAAAAAAAATTTGCGGATACGTGTGGACGGGGCCTAAGGCTGAGCAAAGTGAACTCGCAACTAGAGTATTATAGGTTATATTTGTTACTCAATGATAATAAAATAATTTTGACAAGACCGAGTGAATAGTCATTTATAAGAAACAAGCTGAGTTTATTACAAACAGCTGATGTGAAAGAGTATAGATCAATGCATTTTGCAAACTTTGGATATTACTGAATTATAAAACGGTTATGTATATATAAAACAATTGACTTACAAATCTCGCGCGTATTAAGCTAGTCCTGTTAGGTCGTGTTTTCGTATTAACTGGTAAGCTTATACTTTACATGACTGACATTCATGTCTTATTGGTGCATGACGGTCTTATGCATCTAGCAGCTTATTCCTGGATCAGTGATGTTCCAAAATGAACCAAGCAATATGACTTTACCAAAGAAACGGTTACCAAGGAAACGGTATGGTAAACTGATGTTTCAGCTTATTTACATTTTGCTTTATCTTGTAGTTATAGGCTTACGATGTGGGACCCAAAATTTAGTATTTGAAATAAGTGATGGCCAGTCCCAGTACAACACACCAAAAACTAGACGAGAGGGCATGAGCGGAGTCGTACGCTACAATACAATTAAGATGAAACGTAAATATAAGTAAATAAAACGAATCATCTTTAAAGGGGGTGACGAGTAACGCAGCTTAGCACTAATAGACTTGTGCATGAGACAGGACCCCAATAGTTCCCTTCACGGTTCCCTGTGCCATCTTGAAAGGTAGTCGGGGCTTAGCCACGCGTACGTCTAATTTTTTGCATCAAAGTGAGCACTTTCTACTCAGATATCAATGTTATACCCAAAGTCCTCCAGCGCCAACCTGCCCAGTTGTTGTCAGCGCCTGGTAAGACTCTAACCGCCACAGCCCGCTGACCAAACAGCCGGAAGACTCTGGGCTCGAGATTGCTTAGAAATTTACAGATCCTGATTGTTGGTCCGACCGAGGCTTGAACCACGAACTCGGTCATAATTCGGAATAACTTACCATTTGGTGCAACGTAGTAAATGACATAGGTCGGCTCGCTTCGTTGGTCTTGCTTCGTCATGGCGTACAGTTCAAATCGATAAGTGACATTCTTTCTCAAACCCCCAATCCGCTGTACGCGGTCAGTGCTCGAGTAAACCTTGATGTGGCCTGGGAATAAACATTACCAATAACAGTAAGTAATCAAAGGAAGCCCAAAAATAAGAAGCGTGGGGAAATACTAACACCCAATTTAGTTATTGTGAAAAACCTTTTTTTAAAGCTGAATCATAAAATAGCTATTTAAAATCTCGCGTTCTGATTGGTGGGAGCGTGGTTATTATGAGAGCACACAGCACGCGTGCGCACTTTCTGTTTTGTTATTCGTTTTCAAAACAAAGGCTATTATGATTTTTATTTAATTAAATAAATTAAAAGTTTGGTTGCTATGCACTGCGTAGTTATAAAGCCACTTGGGGGTTAACACTAGCGTCGTACTTCTCCTAACACTCCTACGCGAGGGCTGACAAAAATATCGCGTGCTCCAGTTCGAAAACGAGGCATTTTCTAGCAAGACTATTACGCGCGCTATTCAAAACACATGCAAAACTTTGAAAATTATGTTAACAAAGGAATACTTTTAAGTTTCTTTTAGTTGGGGAGCAGGATAACAACTTTTTGTAAAAACAAAACCTTTAACTCTATGGTTTATAATAGATTCTTACCAAATTGCCCAAAACTGTCTCGTTTTCATGCCTGCGCCTGTGATATTTATGAAAGCAAATCGCGAATCTCGAAAATTATCTATTCTTGCGTGCTTCATAACTGCACAAAGCATAGACACGCGCGCTTTTTATTTCTTCATTGAATCTATTATTGATTATTTACCTATGCCTTCATAGTCATCTTTCTCTTTCACTATCGTCAAATACCAATAAATACCCTCCTGCCCCCCCGCGTTTTCTGGAAGTTTCCATCTCAAGTCAAGAAACGTTCGATCGAGGGTTTGGTCCACTGGTGAAAAGACAATCGGTCGTTTGGGAATACCTGAAATTAGCAACCATAGTTAATTAAGGTTCTTGTTAGCGCATGATCATCTCTTCCTCATCATAATAACCCATGTTTGGTTATTCTCGCATGATCATCCCATCATCATCATAATAACCCGTGATTGGTTATTCTCGTGTGATCATCCCATCATCATCATAATAACCCATGTTTGGTTATTCTCGTATGATCATCGCTTCATCATCATAATAACCCGTGATTGGTTATTCTCGTATGATCATCGCTTCATCAACATAATAACCCGTGATTGGTTATTCTCGTGTGATCATCGCTTCATCATCATAATAACCCATGTTTGGTTATTCTCGTATGATCATCCCATCATCATCATAATAACCCGTGATTGGTTATTCTCGTATGATCATCGCTTCATCATCATAATAACCCATGATTGGTTATTCTCGTATGATCATCGCTTCATCATCATAATAACCCGTGATTGGTTATTCTCGTGTGATCATCGCTTCATCATCATAATAACCCATGATTGGTTATTCTCGTATGATCATCCCATCATCATCATAATAACCCATGATTGGTTATTCTCGTGTGATCATCGCTTCATCATCATAATAACCCATGTTTGGTTATTCTCGTATGATCATCGCTTCATCATCATAATAACCCATGTTTGGTTATTCTCGCATGATCATCCCATCATCATCATAATAACCCGTGATTGGTTATTCTCGTATGATCATCCCATCATCATCATAATAACCCGTGATTGGTTATTCTCGTGTGATCATCGCTTCATCATCATAATAACCCATTTTTGGTTATTCTCGTATGATCATCCCATCATCATCATAATAACCCATGTTTGGTTATTCTCGTATGATCATCCCATCATCATCATAATAACCCGTGATTGGTTATTCTCGTGTGATCATCGCTTCATCATCATAATAACCCATGTTTGGTTATTCTCGTGTGATCATCGCTTCATCATCATAATAACCCATTTTTGGTTATTCTCGTATGATCATCCCATCGTCATCATAATAACCCATGTTTGGTTATTCTCGTATGATCATCGCTTCATCATCATAATAACCCGTGATTGGTTATTCTCGTATGATCATCGCTTCATCAACATAATAACCCGTGATTGGTTATTCTCGTGTGATCATCGCTTCATCATCATAATAACCCATGTTTGGTTATTCTCGTATGATCATCCCATCATCATCATAATAACCCGTGAATGGTTATTCTCGTATGATCACCTCTCCATCATACTTACAGGTGCTGTTTGTTCTGAACACAACAATGGCTTCCTGTCCAGCTCCCTGTCTGTTCATGGCACGTATGAATACACTATACTCCGTATTTGCTGTAAGATTAGAAATCTTCCATTCGGGATACGAGTCATTCGTGTTGTACTTCAGAAATGGCTGATTACTGAATCCAAGGACGTAGCGTTCAATCTTGGTAATGTAGATAAAACTAACATCAGAATACCGTATGACAAACGACACTATTTCTATCAAGAGTAAGGGGTCACAGTTCAATTCCAGTTCACGGAATCTCATGTGAGTAGGGTTTCTTTCTTAATTCGAGGGTTTTTCTCCGGATTTCGGTTCGCTCTATGAGTTAGCCGTGCCCTGACTTAGATCAGCACAGAGGTTGTTTCAGGGTTTGATCTGTGAGTTAGCCATGCCCTGACGTAGATCAGCCCAGAGGTTGTTTTGATGTTCGATATGTGAGTTAGCCATGCCCTGACTTAGACCAGCACAGAGGTTGTTTCAGGGTTTGATCTGTGAGTTAGCCATGCCCTGACGTAGATCAGCCCAGAGGTTGTTTTAGTGTTCGACATGTGAGTTCGCCATACCCTGAATTAGAAAAGCCCAAAGGTTGTTTCAGGGCCAGATCCGCGAGTTATCGAGTTCAGAATTTCTTTCAGGGTCAGGTATCAACAAACGATTTGAAAGTTACGTAAGTCCTAAACTAATTACTAAAATTCAACAATTATTCGCCGGTCGCTCGACCAATCGCATCACGCGAACATCTATGTTCAAGTGTAAGTTCAGTGTACTAAAATTGCATGTTATCACGGAAATTTACCTCCATCCCACCGGTGTTGTCTGGCGGATTCCACGTAATACTGGCTCGGTCACAAGTCGCAACTATCTGGATATTAGTTGGTTTTCCTGGGGGCGCTAAAAATAATACGTTTTTACTTAATATTTTCTTTCTTTTCCATACCACCACCATTCCCGTATGCGTAAGCAAAGACATTGCGGCCATAGTGTTGCATATTTGTAATACGACTTGCAACCAAATAGCGCGTGCATGATAACTCTTGATATAAAAAACTGTTATAAAGTTTCGCTGTTTTGAATGGTTGGGAGCGCGTGCTTTATGACAGCACTCGCGCGCACTTTCAGTTGTGTCATTCCTACCTAACATAACGGTTATTATAATTTGTATTTTGTAGAAGAAATAAAAATCTTGCTTGCTGTGCTGTGTGGAGTGTATAAAGTACACTTGGAGATTGACAGAACACTTGAGAAGTGTCGAGAAGCACACTTCTCTCGTGTTCTGCCAACCACACCCCCCCTCCCCCCCGTGCTTTATTAACTGCACACAGCATGAGCAATTCATATTATTATGTTTCTGAAATATTTTATTTCTTCACTTCATACACGTATTATTCTCCTTCGTATCTCTTCTTTTTTTTCTTTCTTTTTTTTTGTTGGTTTGTTTGTTTGTCTTTTTTGTTGTTGGGTCTTTTTGGTTTGTTTGGGGTTTTTTTTTGGTTTTTTTTTTTGGCTTTCTTCGCATGAGAAGACACAGGAATATGGATACAACTCAAACGAAGAATCTTATTCTCAAGGGAATGACTCGTGGTGTGTATGATAAAGGACGAATTTGTTACTTACTTGCATGCTTTATAAAGACAGTGTAGTTGACCTCACCATAGATATTACTGCCGATACAACTGTAAGGCCCAAAATCTTCCCAACTGTACGTCCACACGTATAATGTTGCCTGATCTGTGCCGTTTGTCAGTTCGTAAAACCCACGCCAGATTGTCACGTTGGCCTGTGGCCAACTGACAAAGTCACAGTTAATCTTAAGTGGTTTTGGGTTGCCCACATATGAGTAGATCACCTTAGGACTTCCTTGGTCGTTGACGTATGGCTTGTCTGTAAGTACAATCACATTTATTCTTGTAAGTACAATCACATTTATTCTTGTAAGTACAATCACATTTATTCTTGTAAGTACAATCACATTTATTCTTGTAAGTACAATCACATTTATTCTTGTAAGTACAATCACATTTATTCTTGTAAGTACAATCACATTTATTCTTGTAAGTACAATCACATTTATTCTTGTAAGTACAATCACATTTATTCTTGTAAGTACAATCACATTTATTCTTGTAAGTACAATCACATTTATTCTTGTAAGTACAATCACATTTATTCTTGTAAGTACAATCACATTTATTCTTGTAAGTACAATCACATTTATTCTTGTAAGTACAATCACATTTATTCTTGTAAGTACAATCACATTTATTCTTGTAAGTACAATCACATTTATTCTTGTAAGTACAATCACATTTATTCTTGTAAGTACAATCACATTTATTCTTGTAAGTACAATCACATTTATTCTTGTAAGTACAATCACATTTATTCTTGTAAGTACAATCACATTTATTCTTGTAAGTACAATCACATTTATTCTTGTAAGTACAATCACATTTATTCTTGTAAGTACAAAGCAACTAGATCATGGTGTTGGTTTACCATGTCATAAATTTACCTTTAGTGAACACTGCGAAGGTTTGATTGACAACAATGACATCGCCATTAGAGTCCCTCGCACTGCTCCAAGCTTCACAAGAATAGTTGCCCAAGTCATGTACTCGGATTAAAAAAGACCTAATATAAGCCTCTCCTGGTTTCGCCTAAGGAACAAAGTAGTGTTGGTCATTCGACAGTGCTTCTCGGTAGCACGTGCGGGATCGTGCAATTTTCCATCACTACAAAATATGGTCATTGTGGATGTCAATCAAAGTGTTTCCATGACATTGTCGAAAAACAGAACTTTTTCATGCATGGGTACGTAGCTATGAATGACATGGAAAAGCTTTGATTGCCACCAAGACCTACTGAAACGAGACGACGATCATCAGAACAAGTCAGGGCTGACTTACGTCTAGTCTGGGATGAATCCTGCCATCTTTTCTGATGACGACGGTGGGCTTTGGATAACCACTTGCTTTGCATGCAATGGTGTATGCCTTAAACAGCTCAGGATAATATACCCAAGGAAACTTTGGATCGGTAATTTTTGGTGCTTCTGATGTACACAAAAAAAAAGCATGGTATGAGTTCAATCATTCCAAATAACAAAAGACGCGACAGCCATGTTGGTTGATATAACAAAAGAAATGGTTCACAATTCTTCTGTTTACTGGCAAACCAAGATGGCAGCTATTCGTCATGTTCAAACAAAGACTAGTTCAGGTCGAATTGTACGAAAAAACATTTTTTAAATTTTATCGATACCTGTGGGCTGATCTAAGTCAAGACACAGCATACTCACAGCAGAATAGTTAAAATAGAGGTTTGGCACCATCAAGTGCCGGCAGAACAATAAAATACTTTTCTTTCTGTGGGGGATTAAATATTTTTTTCATGTAAAATGATTGCATAGTTTCTGACATTCAACATGGCTGCCGTCACATGATGGTACAAAACCTCTGGTTTTTCTTTTCTTTCGGAAGGAGGAAAAAATTAAGAACCCGGAGAATAAACCATTGAATCAAGGAGGAGACTTAACAAACTCTAATCACATGGTGAATACAAATCCAGGAATAACACCCAAGACCTCAGATGTGACTTAACTTGACTTGCACAGTACATAACGAGATAGGGAGCGTGCAGTACAACTTCCCAAATCCTTCATCGTTACACTACATTCTAGAACTGCAAAAATCAACTCCTAAATTCCAATTTGATTATGGAATCAGGACCAGAGGTTTGTTAACCACTCTGCTATTATTAGTGCTACCCTCGTAAAAAAAAGACGTTAATAGTCACGTGATATGTTACTATCAACTTAACTTACCGTAAACGTCTAAAATTTCAGCAGAGGCTGACACATGAGTTTCTCCTTGAGTGACGTTACACGTCCACACCCCTTTGTCAGATCTTTGAACTTTATATATGTAAAGCACATCGTCTTCTATATGATAACGTGGATCGAAGGTGGATACTGTTTGGTTCGCAGGATTCAACCAATTAATTTTGGGTTTTGGTGAGCCGTCCACTACACATTTGAAAGACGTATTATAACCAACGGTCACGTAGCGCTTCTCTGGATGTGGCGGAACCAGAATCACAGGTGGTACTAATAAACAAACAAACATTATCAACTAGGCGACATTCAAAGCGACTACCATCATATTGGTGATCAAACATAACATGCTATCAAACATGCGATACGATACGTGTTTAAATAAATCATTAATTGATTGATTGATTGATTGATTGATTGATTGATTGATGCTGTGGCTGATCTGGGGGAGGGGGAGGGGAGCATGAGGACATGACTGACAAGATTACAGTTAGTTAACTATAGGTATGCTGATATTTGCGCCGTTGTATCTAAGAAAGATACTAAGCACTTTTTTCAGATCCGTAAAACACCGCTGTATTACTTGATTACGTTTGCTCAGGATTAGCCTCATATCAGTATCTTAATATACCACAAATAGCAGCGTGCAAGAATGTACAATTATTTTCTTCCATCATTTGTGGGAAATGCATCCTCGGGAACCCAGGGATGAATTCGGGTAGCGAAAAACGAGCTACAGTATCTTATCGCTTCGTTCCCGAGGATGTTGTTAATAAACTCTCCCTCCCCATTTCCCAGTCCCTGATCGTTATCATTACTTACATGTAGGAATGACTTCGATCACTGCATCTTTTTCTGAGCCAGACTGCTCAATATGACACTTGAATTTCACTGCATCGCTCGTCTCCACTCTATTTATCCTGAGTGATCCACTTGCTAGTTTCTCATATCGAGAATTACTGGCTATTTGTAATTTGACGCAGTCTTCTCCTTTATTGTTGCACTTGTACCACGTGATAGTTGGACGAGGTCCTTCACCGATCACATTAACTTCAATCACAGCAGATTCGTACAGTCGAAGGTATTGTACAGTTTTCAAAGGATCTTTGAACTCAACTGGGAACAAAAGCAGTTCATTCTAATATTGCTATTAAATGCTACATGTAACTCTTTACACTCCGTACAATCCATACAAACTGAGATCGAATTGGTCCATGGGAATTTCATTCATTGGATGTATCTAGTGATGCACTCGTTTGAACCCAACAATGCTCTTGTGATTGGATAATATAGACTCATTAAAAGGTATATTATAAAGAAAAACAATTACTGGAAGAGGTAAAGATATAGTAAATTATCAAGACCAAGGAAGTGTTATCTGCCGAAGCCGTATGCTGAGGCGAATGAAGCAGTTGAGGTCTGAGTAATTTTACGATATCTTCAATATTTTTTTTAATATACCGTTTGTATATTTAGAATAAATCTTTTATTCTGCTTTCGAAAAAATATAGTAAATCTATTATTTCAAACTGCACTATTGTAACGTGGAGTGAAGTTAACATGATAAATGTGGTATCAATATTGAAAACCCGTATCAATATATTAGATTTATTTTCTACTAATAATATCGTTTATTTATATGATATGCACCAGTTTACTTACACAAAATCGAAAGAGTGAAGGTTTTTTTATTTCCAGATGTTGCTCGACATTCGTAGACTCCGTGATCTACATCCTGTGTCTTACTAATTTTCAATGTATGTCTGTCGCCTTCGCTCTTGTAGTTGATCCTGTCATCGAGCTTGGTCTCTATTTTTCGAGCATTATTTCCTGTTTTGTACCATTCTTTAAATATCTCACCGTCAGTAGTGGTACATACCACAGATATTGTCGTCCCCACTCCTATCATTTTGCTTTCTGGATTAACCGTGACTGTACATTCTGCATATGTAGAAAAAATAAAAATATCAATCATAAACTGCCTGCAAAAATCAACTCAGCCATGAACAGGGATCTTGGCAGAATGGAATTCCAACAATCTTTCTTCATCAGCTGTTCTTTGCGTACTTTTTTATTTTTTTACATCAGATTAATCAAGACTTCAACCAGAGTCTGTTCATATGCTATAATCCACATCTTATTGTCATTTGTAGCATTTTTGGATAGGAATTTCAACGTTTTTGATAAAACCATTCATGCTTTACTTTTTGTATTCAAATTTGCATTTTTTAAATGTATTAATACTATTACATAAATAATTCCGTATACTCGTTAAAATCACTACAACACAACCACCAACTGCAGCCAATCTCAAAAAGGTGATTCGATTTTTTTATGTTTGTATTAAAAGAATAGCTTAAAAATTAGTCTACTTGTTGCGTGATTCTTACCTCCCAAAGCCACAAAACTGGCTACTACAACCAACAGCAGCACTGGAAACCTTTGCATCTCTCTTGTTCGCTGTATAAATAAGAACAACGTACCGTTATTATCAATACTACTGGAATATACTCAGAACTAACACCATGCACGATAAATGTCGTATTAACATTCGTATTTACGTAGTTTATGTGACTCAAATACCTCATGTTCGCATGCATTATGCTTAATTTATCAGGTTTGTTTGATAACCCGAATTTAGCAACTTTTGATATTGGTGAACTCAAAACTGCGCAGTTTTAGTACGAATAACGGGCTTTAAAATGTTACTGTTAGGTTTTCGTACCGAAGATGAGTTTTTAGAACTCGTGTTTTGACCGTCTTTGTTCGCTATCCGATGCTAAATGTTATATACTAATATTAATCATGGTAGTTAATATTTTTATCAAGGTCAGTGCATACCTGAGATAGCTTCCCTTTCGATGGCTTGTAGTTTAAACCAGTCCTTCGCCACAACTCTCTTTTGTATCCCAACCAAGTCGATGAGCGATCTTTAGTTGTTAAACTTAATTTATGAAATCACTTTACTTGGGAGCCAAAACCTGTGGATCACTCAAAGGCGTCGAATGATTCACTCGGCTGCACATGTGACTTCACAAAACCGATAAACTATACCAATCACGTGATCTTTCTTTAGGCATAAAAGACACAAAGATACTGAACAAAGAAACGCGCCAAAATGAACGTGGTCTATTGTTCTTCAGGACCGATTCTTGTTTTCTAATAATAATTGAATGATAAGTTAGTCTAGTAAGAACTTAAGAAGAACGTTTGTCGAAGTCTAAAAGATCTTGACTTCCCTTCACACTCAGCCATAATGATAACTATGATAAATCATTTATAAACGAACCGATTTGACTGCTTTTACTGTCATTTTCACGACATAACGAATCCAAAATGTCCGATGAAGATTTTGAGCGATAATTTGTGAAATCAAAAATGTTGATGCGAGTGAAAGTAAAAAAAGAATGTTATAAGACCAATTCACAAATTTCTCCTTCAAAAATGCGTTAATAATTCATAAACACATAAATATTCAATATTAATAATTCATTTGGCCACTCTGGTTGGCATAGGAACACATAGATCCATGATTAGTCAGAGCAAGAATTAGAGGGGAAATTGTTTTCTTATTAGTAACAAGTGTTGATAAAAATGAAAATGCTGCTTTCTGCGTTCTTTCTCCCTCGGTTACGGGTCAAATATGTGAGTTTTTCTCTCCTCTTTAATACCGATAAAACTGTTTTCTGCCTGCAATCGGCAGAATAACAGTTTCATTTTTAAAAAGAAACCGTGTTAATTGATATGCCAATAGGGATCTTACTCAGTTATTGCTGCATTATGCAATAATAAAGTCTCAGTGTTATTCCTGCTTTGGATCTCGTTTGACAGCCAGTTTTTAAGCCGATAGTATATCGGGGGTAAAAATGATCAACATTTGACTGCATAAAGTAAAATTAAACATTGACATGCATGTTAAGGACCATTTTGTTTTACTTAATTATATCGTCATGCGAATCATACTGTATCATTAAACATGAACGTGGTTAATATATACATGAAAACATGCCTGTTTTCTATTTTATTCTTACAATCACCCAAAAACCTGATTCGTTGATCACAGCGATTGTCAGTGATGTTTCCATTTAATGGCTGCGGTTTATTCGAAATTAGTATATGTTTTTTGGAATAGCTTAAAGACAAACAAAGAGTAAATAATTTTATTTTTATTAGTAGTAACTATTGTTCTGTACACTTGAGCAGCGTTATGAGGATAATATGTTCGAAGAATATTTTCAAGAACGTTTTTATACAGTATTTATTTAGAAAATTACAGCATTTAGAAAAAGCGCTTGGTTACCAAAACAACTACAAAAAGCAAAACCAATGCACCATTAAATACGATGGGACACGGTTTAAACGGTTAAAAAATCAAGGAGTTCAATCACGTATCTTTGAGTTTTCTCTTTTTTATGCTTACATCAGATGATCTGTATATGGTCGTATTTATATATATCTGGTTATATATGTTTTTGTTTGTCTACATCAAGAGTTTACATTACATAAGCTTTCTAAAACATTCTCTTCCACTTCATCGAAGTCGGAAGAAACACGCAACTGAACACAGCGGTTCAGTGGTTGAAAGATGCTCGCGCATCTGTCCAATTCCCTATTAGGAACATGACGTCACTGGGTTACCAGAGGAGAGTTATTGACAGCAGTAGTGTTACCAAGGTGAAGCTGATTGACAGCCCACAGGAACTGCTTAACTGCATGGTAAGAACTGTAAGAGACAAGATATGGTTTGTTAGCATCATGTACTCAGCACTGGATTAAAAATATCTCTTATGAGCCACGTTCGATATCAGTTTGAAATTCAGACTCGATTACGAGGCTTTAGCCTTATGATACTTCATGTATTCAATACGAACACGTGATCACCAAATGCATTTATTGGTAGGAATAATAATGTACCACATACGACATTCCTACCTCTGCAATTAATGACAACATTTTGGTAGAACAGAAATAGTCAGTTACTAACACAACAACGTTATAATCAAATCTACAGCACTCTCTAAATACATGTTATGAAGCACCGCGGGCTTTATAATTACGACACACAGCACGCAGCACGCAGCACGCGCGCGCGTTTTTTTATTTCTTCAAAATCTATTGATCCTGTTGAGGTTTAAATAATTTATTCCGGAGAGCCTCGGTATTGCTATAATTTTAATATCGCGAACGTGGCCTATTCCAACAATAAAGTGAAGGTCTGTTTTACGATAACTGACAAATTTCTGGCGCGCGCGGATTGGTTATTTTTCATCATTATTAAGAGGACGGACAGATGAACCTGATGTGAACGAGCGGGCGCTCTTTCCTTTGATTGTTTTGATCCGCATTAAAACGTTTTTAGCGTTTTAGACATGTTAAAAAAACAAATGGACATCAGTTTTTTATGTGTCTGTCCTCTTATTGACGATAAATTTCGTCATCACATTGTCAAGGTAGTCTGGTATCCACTCGACTATGCCTTGTGGATCCAAACTACTTTGACAATGTGATGACGCGATTTATCTCAATAAGAGGAAAAACACAAAAAATGATGTCAATTTGATAGATTATCTCAGTTATCTGTTTGTTAGACCAACCTTCCTTAGCGGGTACATGGTAAAGACCGGTGGCAGGCAAACTCCATCCTCCCTGATTATACGCATAAACATCGATTTGATAATGCATCCCAAACTTTAAGTTATCCACGTAGAACTCCGTTACTCCTACAAAAAAAACGTTGAAGATGTAAATTGAATTATAAATTCTTTTTTTTTTCGTTATTTGACGGCCCAAATGTCTTGGTATTTGACTGACCTGTCTCTTCTTTCTTAATAGGAAAGGGCCCGTCCTCAAGGTCCTCAGATACGACCACCTGATATCGTACATTAGGATCCCCTCCGTTTTTCTGTGGTTCGTACCACCTCAAAAAGAATGCTGTGTCTTCGATCATTTTTTGTCTTGGATGCCACAGTATCGGATGGCCCGGGGCACCTGAAATACAAGTTTTAATATTCTTGTTCAACAACAATAACATTTAGACGATATTTTTGGAATTGGGTTTTAATGGCAATAGGGACAAGGGGATAGACAAGAGAAGTCCTTGGGATCCCTGGTGGATAGACAAGAGAAGTCCTTGGAATCCCTGGGGGATAGACAAGAGAAGTCCTTGGAATCCCTGGGGGATAGACAAGAGAAGTCTTTGGGATCCCTGGGGGATAGACATGAGAAGTCCTTGGAATCCCTGGGGGATGGACAAGAGAAGTCTTTGGGATCCCTGGGGGATAGACATGAGAAGTCCTTGGAATCCCTGGGAGATAGACAAGAGAAGTCCTTGGAATCCCAGGGGAATAGACAAGAGAAGTCATTGGGATCCCTGGGGGATAGACAAGAGAAGTCTTTGGGATCCCTTGGGGATAGACAAGAGAAGTCATTGGGATCCCAGGGGGATAGACAAGAGAAGTCCTTGGAATCCCTGGGGGATAGACAAGAGAAGTCATTGGGATCCCTGAAGGATAGACAAGAGAAGCCATTGGGATCCCTGGGGGATAGACAAGAGAAGTCATTGGGATCCCTGAAGGATAGACAAGAGAAGCCATTGGGATCCCTGAAGGATAGACAAGAAAAGCCATTGGAATCCCTGGGGGATAGACAAGAGAAGCCATTGGGATCCCTGGGGGATAGACAAGAGAAGTCATTGGGATCCCCACTATAGCATGCATAGAGTGACGCTAAACATGCGTTTTTGGTGTTATGACAATATTGCTGTGCCACCCCAACTAAAGAAAGTTGGTACCAATATATTATATTAGATAAGATATTACTGGTTTACTCACAGTATTCCTTGGTTGTGACGGTAACGGTCTCGTAATCTCCGACGCCCATCACGTTTCGAGCTTGTATTTGAATGGTGTACGAGGTAGCAGGTTTCAGTTCTTCTATAAAGTATTGAGGGTAGGTGTCTTCAGTGTTCCACCGCTGGTTACCGAAATTCAGTACGTAATGTACTATAATCATGCCACCGTCATCTTTCGGTTCGTCCCATGTCAACATCACTGAATCGCATGTGGCATTCGCTACGACATTTGTTGGTCTCGTTGGAGGTTCTACAAACAAAAACACTTCAGTCAGATTGGGAGATTCAAATCTTTTCAAATATTTCGAGTGTATGGTCGAGTGTACAGACTTCAACGTCAAGTTAATACGTCTTGTTAGTCGGTTTGTAAATATTAAGGATTTATCATGCATCTCTGTGTGATCCTTACTTAGTCTTAATGAATCTAGCACCGTTTAACCCAAATATTAATAAAAAAAGAAAGTACCACCACTTTAACGTACTTCAAGTTAGTCGGTGCGTAAATGATCAGTGAGAGGCTTTAATTTTATCCAATCCTGTATTGACCCCTTGCAGCACTTTGGAACGCAGCTCAATCTGAGGGGACAAAGCAATACGTTCCAATTCTCAGGAGATTGGAATTCTTTTGTTTTGTCCCCCAGATCGAGCTGCTTTGACGTCCCATGCAAGGGGTCTATATCCTAAATATCGTGCATTCTGATTGGCTGCCCAAGTGGGCAGTATATTTCTCACCGCGCTCTGTACATTCAAGATCTCAGGCACAGTTTATCCCGCCCGTACTTTAGGAAAATAACCTCTATATTACATGTATGTGATTCTTACTTGCATGTGTCAATGAAACCGTCACGTTTTTGGATCCATGAACATTCCACGACCAGCAGTAATAATCTCCGAAATCTTCGAGCTCATTAGTGATAATGTCAAAAATAGCCACTTCTGTTCCATTGGCAATTTGGATGTTATCAAACCATATGGTCACGTTTGGGAATGGGTAGCCTTCGAAGTTACATCTGATGAAGACCGGTTTGGGGTTACCTAGATACGAGTACACGGTAAGCGGAGTTCCCTTCACGTTCATTTTTGGAGCCGCTGTAAAAAACACACACATTTATCAATGACAAGCAAGAATTCCCCATTATCAAATAACAAGTATAAATCTAACCTTATGATTGATTGGGGCGCGTGCTTTATGATAGCACATAGTGACAGGAGCGAGTGAAAAATGTCTGCGCATGCTCTAAGTTCGCATGCAAATTAGTCAAAACTACTTCATGCCATTGTAAAAATATGTAATTTCAACTTTCGAATAGGCCTGATAAAATGGACTTCACAAAATGCCAAAACTTAGTGTCCATGCTTGAAACTTAAGGCTTTTATTTTCTCACTCAAACTCTTCTAAATTCTAAGAAAACTTGAAGAAATTCACGAATGCGCAAACGTTTTTCTCTAACGTCGTACACAGATATCTAAATACAGTGGGACCTCTATTAAGCGGCCACCTATTAAGCGGTCACGCTCTATTCAGCGGCCACCTTTCAAAGTCCCAAAAAATATGCAACTAAATTACTGTTTTTAGTACCTCTATTCAACGGCCACCTCTATTAAGCGGTCATGGTCACTGTTTTCCTACCGCAACGGTAATATTTATTGCTTTTATTACCTCTGCTAAGCGGCCAGTAAGCCTTGTGTTGAAATGTTTTGCGTGAAATGTTAAAATGAATAGGCGACAATTGTTAATGACAAGAATAATTGTAATTTAATTCGCATGAGGTTAATTAGCTATAACGACAATCAAACAAGACGTAATTATCCGCTCTCTACCACAGCATATAAAAAATTAAAGTATTATAGCTCTACGTTCTGTTCTGCTACAAGATAATAATAGCGTGCGTCTATAAAAATATTTGCTCCTCAAGTTTTGTTTTAAGCCACTGAATAGAAAACTCGTATCCTGTGAAGCAGTACACTCTTGGAATTTCCAAACCGTAACCTGCCCCTCTGTTCACACGCTTGCCTCTCACAACAACTTTGCCTAAATTCGTTGCTCTCTCTAGAAATCTTGAAACCAAAAAAGCCATAAGTTTTGGAACATGCCAAAGAACAGTTTCACCATTGTGTATCTCATTTTTGTGGCTTGGCTTGCGAATAGACCTCCTATGCGTGCTAATTGTGTTTGGTTATATCTAAAATTAAGAGTCGAACGATCCATTTTACGGTGTAAATTCAATATAATATAGTTAGTATAGTTGATTGAACCTCTATTAAGCGGCAAACCTCTATTAAGCGGCCACTTTTTCTGGTCCCGAGGGTGATCGCTTAATAGAGGTCCCACTGCATCCACTTACACTCAATATACAATCCAATGGTCTCCTGTGCTACAATGACGTTACCATCTTGATCACGTGCACCGTTTGTTGCTTCGCATACGTATTTGCCCATGTCTTGCATTGTTGCTTGATTGAATCTGATAACACTACGTCTACTGTACAGCTATTTAAAAAAATGTATTAATAAATCAATAGAAATAATAAACCCGCCACTGAGATCAAAGATGGAATACTTACTTGCTGTCTCATGACGTAGCGTCCATCACGCAACCATCTGACCTTAGGCAAAGGTTTCCCATCAGCAACACAGTCTAGGGTCGCTCGCTCGCCTTGCTCCACAACCACATCATATAGATATTTTGCTTGAAGTGTTGGACGAACTGAATAAAAGAAAAATCATTTTTACAAGAACTAACAAATTTCGTAGTGCGTTGATTGGTTATTTTTTATCATCAATAAGAGACAGACGAAGCTGACGTCAACGAGCACACGCTCTTTCCGTTGGTTGGTTTTATCACTAAAAACGAGGAATTTTTTATCGTTTTTGTTATTGTGAAAAACAAATTTATCTCATATTCTCTTATGTCTGTCCTCTTATTGACCATAAATTTCATCATCACATTGTCAAAGTAATATGCGGATCAGTATGTTAGGCACATAAAAAAACTGATGTCAATTTGTTAAATTTACCATATCATTAGAAAAAATAAGCACCCCCATTAGAAAGAGCAAGCAGAGATAAGTATTTTGAGAAGATGTTATTACTATTAACATAGTTAATGGAGCGGAATGGTTTGTAAACTCAATAGAACAAAGCTATTGTTTTGTCTTTGATGTTGAACCGTACCATCACGTGTTACTGACCCTGCAAAATGGACCAAAGCAAGTATTGCTAAAAATAATTATTTCCTTATCATTTTCATGTATGAACATTTTGAAAGTGAAAACTTTCATTCGATGACCAAAAACCATGGGAATAAATATTTCCACACAGATACAGTTAAGTTACTAGATGATAAATAAGAAACCATCAAAAAGGGCAATTTCCTTTTCAATAAACAATTAATGTCAATCATATATATAGTGTCGTCGTGGATAATGTTATCACCGTAGGTACGAAAGATAGTAGAAAGATAGCAGTCCAAACTAGTTTCAAAATAAGTCGTCATCAATTAACAAATTATGACTATTTTAGGACGATTTTTTAGGGGGGAAAACTCCCACATTTCCTAATACTGTGAACAAATGGAGTAACCTTTTCTTTTCTGTCATATAACAATGGCTAAAATCGCACACACAAAAAAGTAGAACAATTGGTTTCCAAACCATTTCGTTCCATTAATTGCTATAAATATAGATATTTTTGCTTTGACGACCTGATTCTGACTTCCGGTTACCCTGCGAGCAGAGTCTCCTCTTAACTCCTCTACGGGCGAGAGGAGTTAAAAGGAGACTCTAATCGCAGGGTAACTTCCGGTCAGCACAGTTTCCAAAAGCCCACGATTTGACTAATAAGTAGTTTCTGGGAACTAGTATATATATATGACCTTTTTTAAAATGCAAACAATTTCCTAAAGCATCGTCTTCCCCATGCCCTCCTCAGTCTGTCCCTACAAAGGCAACCCATTTTTTAAATATTTACCAAACACTTCTTTGATTTCGGCAGAAGCATTAACAGTAAATTTCTGTACGTTGATAGCAACACAAGTCCATCTCCCCTTATCACTGGTCTGTACATCGGTAATGTAGAAGTACTCGCCATCTATAGTGAATCGTGGATTGAAGGTGTCTACTGGCTTTAGTATAGGATTCAACCACTGATATGAGGGCGGTGGGTACCCTGAGGCACGACAATGGAATGTAGTGTTGAAGCCGACAGTTAAATATCTTGAAGCTGGTAAAGGCACTCGTATCATCACTGGGGGCTCTGGAAAAAGACACAGAATATGTAAAAAAAGATTTACTGTCGAACACGTGATCCCCTCACTAGCATTTTTAAAGATGCGCATTTGAAGGCAAATATCTTGTGTTATTGATTGAATTTGTAAGCGCTCTTTCAAGTTTGTTATACTGATAAATACATGCCCTTTAAGATATGATTCATACTAGAGACAGAAACTACTGACAATAACCATTGTTTGTACGATCTTTCACCGCAAGAGAAACCGCAAATTACGCACGCAAACGATGGCACAATTACACGTTACCGCGAGTAAGAATAGAATGTGATAGACACTCTAACGCTAAAACACGCTCCTTATTTTTGCTTAGAAATTGTACTTAGTACATGTTTGTTACCATATATATAATTCATTATAATATATTTATTTATTTTATGAATAATTAATTAATAATTATCATTAAAACCCCTTACCGAAGGCTATGACTTCAATCTTTAGCTCCTTTGATCGTCGTTTGTTATCTTGAGAGATTTTCAAGCTAAAATTCCCTTTATCGGCGACTTCAACATTACTGACGAGTACAGTGCCATCGGATTGAGAGCGATAGCGACCTGTGTTAGGGTTGAATGGCTGGTTGTTCTTCTTCCATTCAAATTCAGGGTTGGGGTATCCATATACTCCGATGACGATCTTGTCATTGGTGCCAATGCGTAGGTATTGTTTTGATTCAACATGGTTTGCACTGACTGAAAAAAGGTTGCATAATGGTAAGAAGTTTGATCAAATGATATACTCACCAGTAATATTTTTGTTCTTACATTCTATTTTCAGAGTAAAGGGTTTGTTTCCTCCGAGGTCACCTCTACATGTATAGACTCCACCATTGTTGACTTGTGCATTGGATATAACTAGATTATATTGTGAATCACTGATTTTCTCCACATGAACCGAGGCAGCTTTGTCCATGGTGATTCTATTATTAGCGAATTCCCAAGCAACGAACTTTTCGCCGTCTGACATCGTACAAGAAACTGTAGTCGACTTCCCTTGGACCAGAAAGTCATCTGATAATGGAATTGATACATCGGCATCTGTAATCAGAAAAAAATGATGCATAAATGTAACAATAACACAACACAGCACAGCACAATATGATCGCTTAAACAGAATCACTCTATGATTAGACAGCATGGTGTATTGGATCATTATAACTACATTCATCATCCATCTAGGATATCAAAAGGGGGGGAGGGGGGTCAAGATAATAAACAAGCAGTATAGTTTACGGTGTTTACCTTTTCTTTCTTTCTTTCTTTCTTTTTTCTTTTTTTCTTTTTGTTTGTTTGTTTGTCTTTGTATAATACATTATTATCTACTCTACTTGTATTTGCATAAAGACTGATATTGTGTAATTTTCGCACATTATGGAAAACTAAATGAAAAAAACACCTCTGTAGAATTTACTATATGCATGTTATATCCGAAAGCCTGCTTTTTACTAGTCGTAAGTGGGTCTTTATAAACCAAAAAGGATTTGAGTTATATCAATAAAGATCACAACACCGGAGTACGAAATATGATCCATCCTTATAATTTAGACATTCTTGACATACTTTTGCCAATTAAACTCTACTAAACAGTTAACGTTTTTTGTACATCACGGAGACAAATCTCTTCGATTTCTGTGATCTCTCCATTAAAATATCCATCCCTGAACGACCGGTAGCGAGACGTCTTCAGTGTTAGCGTAATGATTTAAGTTATGAGAATTGCGTTGATGTTCAAATTACTTCAACGGGAATATTTGACTCGAGTAAGTCTTGTTGCTACATATCTCACAACATAGTAGCCTTATTTGAAAGTTTCACTTCAAAAGTTAGTAGGCTGTGATTCAGTAGTTTTTGTGGGTTATGTAAGTAAAATAGGAAACATTCTTTGGTAGTTAAATGCAAAAAAAATGCTAAGAAAATGTTCAGCTCAAGCAAAAATAAATAGAGCCTTGAATCTATTTTCTTTCCCGCCTAAACTAAAACGCAGCTCAAATCTAGAGTGAACTTAAAGTGAGCCTAGCCAAGTCAGCAAATAAGCAACTTAAAATAAAGTTCTTCCATGTGGACTCGAAAAGAAAAGAAATGAATAATCTCGCTTACTTTTCTTTCCAGCGTAGTTCAGTTCTTTAGTTCAGACTCGAACGGCCAGCAAATATATTAAAAACAGCTAGCCGTTAATCATTTTTTTCTCGCAAGTAAACCATTAAAGTGTACTAACGAAAACTGCTCACCAATAGCGATTTACTTTTCTCGAAAGTCGAAAGAAACCCATCGATGTTCTGCTAGATATAAGTAACGCTATCGTGCCATTCAAATCAAGATGGACGCCGAGGACATTATTACGTACGATAACTACGATCGTGAAGGTTTTACAACACGGCTAGCGATCATTGGCTATAGTCGTTTAAAAACTCAACGATACACTCGATAAATTGAATGTGGTCTGAATGACAATCAATGTTGCTAAACCAAAAATTTGCTTTGCCAAAAACCCACGCGTTACCCGCACAAACATTGACTGAACAACTACATCGCTTACCTGATAAAGAAAGCATGCCCGATATGAGCAGCATTGCCCAAAAACTCCACCAACCAACCATGTTCCCTCTTTCACCCTGAAGAACTCCCTGTTAGTAACACAAAATAGCGCTAAACAAGCCTGTTGTAGACAATATTCAGGCTTCTTTCAGCAAAACCTTCCAAACTTGAAAGAGAATGCCACACCAACAAGAATGGATCGTATTTCAAGTGACATCGAGTCACGGCGCTCTTTGCACTTTGTTATGGCTTCTTATGTATTCCCCTCTATTAACTATGTGTAGAAAGACTAAAGCCACGTGATACACCACTATTGATGGCAAGTGAAAAAATCCGAAACAAAACGGGAAACACTAGCACGGGCCAGCAGGCAATTATAACCATTAGTTCTTGACTCGAAGAAGCAGTTTTGCATAAACTAATTTTTTCGAGTCGAGTTTTGTTTGCTCTGGCTAGCGTCATGATTTGTTCATGAATATATTGACTATTTTGAATAAACGCAGTAGTGTCGGCTAAGGAGAATAACGAGATAAACGATGAGTGAGACAGCTCTTATCTTTCTTTTTCCTCACCTGATGAGGAAAAATCCTACTCGATCGAGCAATTTAATTTATCGTCCCTCCTTACAACGTATCGGAAAAACGAAAGCAAGTGCTTTCAGTATTGCATCCGGGACTGTTTTCCACAGTTCAGAAGAAGGAAGTGTTTCCGGCCATATGTAACTGAAAATCTAGCTAGAAATAAAAGAAATGGCATATGCATAGGATGGAAAAAATAAATGAAAAAAATATAACAAAGCAAAAGTTTTAACTTTTAGTCGGCCTTGAAGAAATTGGAGTAATTTATGATTCAGTAAGTACAAATATTTTCAAAAGCTGCTGATCCAAGTTTGAATTGCCCTATTTCATTATGACGTCACTGCTTGTTTATGTGGGGGATAGAATCGCAAAATCCAATAGACAACAAAATTTGCTCCTAGTGAAACAGTTTGATCTAAAATGGCCTGGTTTTCAGATATAATATGTATTAATATGTACTAAAAAAATATTCTGAGCGTTTGCTGGCTATTCTACTTCTCTTCGTGGAACGATACGGGTTTTAGAACAACTTTCGGTGAATTTGCGTTGATTTGACCTCCTCCAACGACCATGATCCTTTGCGTTTAAACAATTTTTTTGGCTTGTGTTACGGTCACCAAAACGTGAATTTCAAGAATTCAGGTGTTTTTGGCGAAAAATCATATGCTTTTGCTGTCTAGAAAAGGCAGTTTCGATAGCCTCGGCACGGTTAATAATAAAATAACTTTTTTCAATATTTCCATACAGATTACAGATAAGCTTAGTTTGTTTTAAAGTTAAATGAAAATTGAAAAGAAATTACACATTACACCAAATATCAGCCATTCATTTAGCTTTTCCTGCGAGTACAATTACATAAAAATAAACTTTTGTCGTTGAAAGACCTCGTATTTACATAAGTGTCTTTCACTCACTCAAAAAGTATATTCAAAAACATTATTATTTTGATTTATTAAATCTGTCTCTTGCACTTGTGAAGTTAAACTAAATTTAGGTTTGTACTTTACGAAAGGTTTTGCCTGGTTCTTGCTTTGCATGCACGACTGCCGTGAAGCATCTATGAAAAGCCGTTCTTTTTCCGACTTCAAAAACAAATTTACATACCATTTGCTTAAGGAATATTTTCTTCTACGCAGGAAATAATTATTTATTATTGTTCTTCGAATTGAATCAGTTTTCTGGTTCTTTGAAGGCTTGAAATATCGCTTTTTTCAGTTTTCCTCCTGCTTGTAAAACCACGAAGAGATGAAGGAGCTGCTGCAAACACGCCAATCAAACAGCCTTTGGCGAACACGTGGATACTAGTTGCACTTTTTGGATATTGGGCTCCCTGTGTCCTTATGCTTGTTGACATTCGAAGGATACACGAATCGCGAAATTCGAAAATTCAAATCACTAATCGACTCTAAGGGTCAACAAGTGAGCTTGTTTGACTGTAAAGTTATAGCGGCCATGGACTACTTCTGTCCCTTCAAGTATTTCATGTGACATGTAGTCAACCATCTGAACACTAACACAGTAAACCCAAAACATTAGGTGAAATTACTATATGGCATCAATGTTTCGCGCGCTCTGATTGGCTGTTTATCGGGCAAGATTTTCTTGTAATGACCAGTCATTACGAAAATTGTTCTCGGCTTCATTCACGGTTCTTTTCAGTTGCAATCAAAAGCTACGAAACCAAACATTAAATCAACCGAAAACATGAACAAAATACATTTATCTTTTCAATAACTGAAAAAATAAATATTGTATAGCTTAGAGATACTTCTCAGTGTACAATGAGCGACGAAGAGAGCCACAGCGAAAGCGAATTTTACTATCCAGAGGAAGAAGAGGCAAAAAGTGAGCAAAACAACATGGCTGAACCTCGTCCGTTCGGTCATTACAGGACAATCTCAGACCTCGGTCTTTTTTGTACGGACCTCGCTGCGCTCGGTCCGTACTGTCAAGACCTCGGTCTGAGATTTTCCTGTAATGACCTCACTCTCGGTTAATAAGTGGTATGTAATCCAGCGAAAAATCATAATATTAAATTCTCTGCTGATTTGCTGCATGTATTTTTAAACTGAGCCTTGTTACAGTCAAACAAGCTCACTTGTTGACCCCTAGAGTCGAATAATGATTTGAATTTTCGAATTTTGTTAACATTATTCAGTTGAAATTTACAACGTCGAAAACGAAGATATGAAAATTCCAATCATCTTAAAATTCAACATACGACACTTGCCGCAAATACTCGAGCGACCAATTCTTGTTTTTTACCTGTCACCTTAAGGTTTCTCTTCCTGAAGAATTCTTTCAAGGCTTCGACTCTCCATATAGAAACTTCATCTAAAGATGGATGATCATTCTCGATGTTTCTGTCATTTTCATCCATTATCAGTAAAAAAAATAACTAAAGCACCAGCTTAAAAGTCGTAACCTGTTGCAATTAGCATAAACTCATGCCCGATTGGACTTTGAACTCTATCCCACGATGCAACGCGAACTCACATTCGCGATCCATGTATTCAAAGTATTTCGCTAGATTTCATACTTTTTTTAAATACTCAACTTAGCTGGTAAAAACAGTAATAATTCTTTTATTTTATTTTCCTTTTAACACCTAGTTTTTTGTTATTTTGTTGAGTTTGGAAGCGAATTCTGAACTTCAATTGCTAAAGACGGTTTACTTCGATGGAGTCAACTGAGTCAAGTATAGAGTAAAATTGGAAGAAGATCTATTTGCAAACGCTTTCTCTGTTTTCAATTTAAAAGGCGGGCTGTGTGTTTTATTCCAGGAATCATTCTACCTACGAGCTCAAAACTGAATATACAATAATCGGCCGTGTATGATACGATCGGGGCGATCAACAAAAAGCGTTGCGTTATGCGTTAGGTTAATTTACATTACTACTTTATGGCTTACCATAAACCACGAAACGAAACGAAACGAAACGACACAATAAAATGCGAAACGAGGATTTCGCATTTTACAGATCTTTAAAATGCGAAACCTGAGGCTTTGCGATCCCATGTCACCTGTAAGCTTACTCACGAAATTGGATGAAAGCTGTGTAGCTCCATGTCTTAGAAAATTAGAGACTCCTTTGAATCTCAGTGGGAAGAACAGTGAAAAATTTTCATCTACCAAAAGCCACAAATTTATAAACTGTATTGAAATACTTCAACTCCTGTTGTTCTGGCGCCATTTTGAATGCACAGGAACCCCAATCGAATCATAATATAAAATAATTCCATTATTATACTTGATATTCCTAGATAAATCTGTTATTATAATGCATGAAACGTTTTTCCATGAACTTAGAATGTTAAAATGATATTGGTGTATTTTCCGTGATTCAAAAAAATAATTTTACGTGAAACGTGATCACTTCGATTTTTGCGTGAATGGGAATGCGGTTTCAGGCTGGAATTGGCCAAATATTTTTACGTGAATGCATTTTGCGAGGGGGTATAGGGACCCTGAAGACTGTATCAGAATACGAAAAGTGACTATCCGAATGTGAAGACCGTATCAGAATACTTAAAGTGACTATCCGAATGTGAAGACTGTATCAGAATACGAAAAGTGACTATCCGAATGTGAAGACTGTATCAGAATACGAAAAGTCACTATCCGAATGTGAAGACTGTATCAGAATACTTAAAGTGGCTATCCGAATGTGAAGACTGTATCAGAATACTTAAAGTGGCTATCCGAATGTGAAGACTGTATCAGAATACTTAAAGTGGCTATCCGAATGTGAAGACTGTATCAGAATACGAAAAGTGGCTTTCCGAATGTGAAGACTGTATCAGAATACGAAAAGCGATTATCCGAATGTGAAGACTGTATCAGAATACGAAAAGTGATTATCCAAATGTGAAGACTGTATCAGAATACGAAAAGTGATTATCCATTCGTCTATGTAAATGGTACCCAAAATAAAAAGACTATGTAAAATCTAATAAGTTAATTATGGCACACATCTAATTAAACTAGACGCCCTTCGTGGCGTTAACTCGGGCTACCATAGTGTATTTGATGAAGTATAAGCACTTGGAGCCCCAGCCAAGTTTTTTGGTGTGTGGTTTGCATGATGGGAAACAAGAACTTCTCAAAGGAATACCATTGGTATTGACGGGTTGCAAGCATTCCCAAAAGGGTCAAAAAACAAAGACATAGCGGCCATTGTGGTGCCGTTAACAATCGATGCTAATGAGAAATCTTTTGTTAAATGGCACCAACATGGCCGCGATGACGTAACGTGCAATCGAAGAATTATTGGCATTTGAATTTGTAATATTACTGTTGTTTCTTTGCTGATTATCATCTGTAGCTTTGCCATGTTCAGTGTTCATGTTCACACTATGTTCAGTGTGGGTTTGTGCATTAAAAGGATTTTCAGTAGCATTGCTTTGTATGCATGTCTCAGTAATACACACTCCTCTGAGTTCAAATAAACCTGTTAAATTGTCATATAAGCTTTGGAAGTAATTTATTAAAGTAATCAACATCGAGGAGTACCCAAGTACCTTCAGGATAGGGGAGACTTGATGGATTACAAAAATATCCTAAATCTCGCATCACCATTACAGCAAATAGCTACTGTATTACATTGAATAGTTAACAGGAATGACTGGTAATTTTCTCCAATTAAAATCTGCAAAGTATTTCCTAAGGGCATGCACTAGAGTAAAGGAAATCGACAGTATTTATTTATTTATTTATTCATTTATTCATTCATTCATTCATTCATTCATTCATTCATTCATTCATTCATTCATTCATTCATTCATTCATTCATTCATTCATTCATTTATTTATTTATTTATTTATTTACATTCATATTTTAACAGGAAGCTTCTTCACAAATGTGATTTTCGAGAAGGTCCTGATAAATAAGATATTTTGACAATAATATGTAAAAAGAGAATTTGGAGATTGAATATCGAAACCAGCTAGTACTGAAAAGTCAACATCATTATTACTAGTATGTAAGATCGTACAAAATGAAAAATTCAATTTATTTATGTTTACAGGTTTAAAAGAAATTCCATTTAAAATGGCTAATCTTAGAACACTGCTTAAGTGTGTCACTCAGATTGTTCCATTCTTTCATGGCTTGATACTGCATTGTTTGTTTTCCCCAGTTAGTTTTGGGTCGTGGTAAGCCAAACTCGCTTTCATGCCTCGTGTTGTAGCCATGCTCATTGAGCTTATTCAGCTTTAGATTTGATAATAATAATCTGTTTTTACATTTGAATATATGTAAACATCGATGGTAGTATCTGCGGCTACTGAGTTCCACCCAATTAAGTTCTTTCCGAGCATCAGATGCTGAGGAGTGTAGAGGACGATCCAGGATGATCTTGGCCGCTTTGTTGTGCAGTAGATGAAATATCATGAAAATTACCAGTGTAACTTGGGCTGTATTCCATCTGGTAATTAGTTCCTAATACTCTTACCATTTGAGGTAATTCTGTCAAAAGTAAAAAGTCTAGGTTGTGCAATCTTGACAGGACAGAATATAACCAATTTCCAGTATACATAATGCTTACTAATTCTGTTGACTGAAGAACTTATTGAGTTCCTATGTTTATATATCAATGCACACAGTGACATGGCTACACATTGACGACCAGCATTTGGCCCAAATAATGTAATATTACCTTAAATTGTGGAGCAGGAATTGAACGAACGAACGATAAACTGCTGAAGAAACTGTTCAAAATTGCAAACAAAATAATAAACAAAAAACTTATCCTAACTGTTTTTGATATTAGTCCAAGACTTCTTGATTATGTTCTTCTGGAAACGCATTTGTTTTCTAGAGAGATTCCAATATGGCGTCCATGTTGTTTTCTTTTATCAGACCGCCGAGCAGACAGCAGACCGCCGAGCAGCGCAGGCCTACACATTTTCGACAACGTCGATAGATAGATAGACTTATAGAAAACCGAAACCTAGACTCGGGCTTACCACAGGTAGCATTCAACGTCCAGTTTTCCATGGTTCCCACACGCCTTCACGCCTGGCCCTTTTTATCGCCTCTGGATCTGGTGGTTGATTGCGTCGAGGTACCACGCCCTTCTTGTAGAATTTTACTCGCTCCATTAACCGAGCAACTACATCTGGGAACTTAGAACTTAAGTCATGACGTTCTTCTGGGTCAGCGGTGATGTTAAACAAAGCCACTCCAAGTCTGTTATTTTTGTACATGTTCTAAAAACAGTCAAAGCATTCAAAAGCGTCAAAATAATTGATGAAACTTGTCACTTGCAATAATTAATTGATGGTTACGATGATCCTCGTTTGGTAGTCCCGAAGTGGGTATGTACTTACTTCGAGGTTATTCCAGTCAGGAGTGAATGTATCGTTAAACTCTGGAGGTACGAACCACGGGACGTAAGTAACATTAACCAGTAGTTTCATGTGACGTACCCGTACGGCTATGCCATGGTTGGTATCCTGGTCTAGGTTCAGCAGTATATCTGTTCGTGGGGATGGATAATCTCTTGATATCGTCTTCCACATGTTCACACCATCCAGTGAAGAAGAAACGCTTAACCCTATTATGATACATATTAAGATTTGAATATTCGATTAGAATTATTGCATTCTTTTGCCTTAGTGCCCCGTCCCTCTCACCTGCAAGTGACGTCAGTGTAGGGAACCAATCAGTGACATGCATTAGTTGGTTGCTTCTTCTTCCTTTCTTTTCTATCATGTTCCCATGAACAAATGCTGCAGCCCTCACCCCTCCCTCCCACAGGGTGGCTTTGCATCCTCGTAGTGGCCAATTGTAGCCTCCATAAAGGGGGATACCACCGTTATCCGAGCTGAAAATCATAAGAGTGTTGTTCCATAACCTTAAAAAAAGGAAAAGAAAGAAAGAAAAAGGAATAACTCATTGACGTTACTGGTTGGGATCCCTTTATTGAGTAACTCACCCCTTTTTCTTCATAGCATTGGTAACATTGCCCACCGCTTCATCCATTGCACTAACCATCCCAGCATAGGTGCATCGAATCTTGTCTCGAATGTTTTTGTATTCATCCTCGAATTTCTTTGGCGCTTGGTTCGGAGAGTGTACACTTTGAAAGGAAAGATAAAGGAAAAGTGGGACACTGGCATTGTGACGGGCGATCACCTTTTCTGCTCGCTGAAAATCATATCAAAAACGGAAGCCATCAGTCTTTAAAAAAATTTTGTTTCACAAACAAATGGCATTGAACGGAAGCTAAGGATGTCACATGTCATTCTTACTTCCTCCCTCAGCACAGGGAACCGTTAGCCGTGTCCTGACTTAGATCAGCGGAGAGGTTGTTTCAGGGTTCAATCTGTCAGTTAGCCGTGCCCTGACTTAGATCAGCCCAGAGGTTGTTTCAGGGTTCTATCTGTCAGTTAGCCATGCCCTGACTTAGATCAGCCCAGTGGTTGTTTCAGGGTTCTATCTGTCAGTTAGCCATGCCCTGACTTAGATCAGCCCAGAGATTGTTTCAGGGTTCAATCTGTGAGTTAGCCATGCCCTGACTTAGATCAGCCAGAGATTGTTCCAGGGTTCTATCTGTGAGTTAGCCATGCCCTGACTTAGATCAGCCCAGAGGTTGTTTCAGGGTTCTATCTGTCAGTTAGCCATACCCTGACTTAGATCAGCCAGAGGTTGTTTGAAATTTAAAGAGATACTAACCTTTGCAAACACATGAGTAGAGTAAATACCATCCTGGTCTGTGACTGGAGCAGTTCCATCACGGAAATCCAATATATCGTGTTTCTTGTGACTCCAGTGATCTTCATCACCATTATACAACCCATAGAACGTATCGAATCCCCGGTATGTCGGAGTGTATTCCCATTCAAAGCAACCAAGATGCCACTTGCCAACGATGTGCGTATCGTAACCTGCGAAAAATACTTATTGTCACGCAATGCTGAGTCATCAGTTCCGATATGACTTTTGCACTTTTGCAAATCTTGTGATTTGCACAGACTCGTACACAGTCGCTTCTGTTACTCGCGCTGTGGTTGACGGGAAAGATTTAGTGAGTTCTCGGTGTACCAAGGGAAGGGTATATTCCCATAATCCTACCTTTCTTTACGTTCTCCTAACAAGTTGCAGCTAAAAATTCCAAAACCAAACCCTGTTATGTATTGGGACCGTGCCTTAGGCATTGCGGTACCAAAATTGTGCAATACTCCAGTCTCGAGTTCATTTTGCTTCAGCTCAGCCTTAGTATATGTTAAGGTGCTTCGATACAGTTTCGTGACCACCAAACAGAACTTTTTCAATCGTTGCGTTGACAATTTCTGTTTGCTAGATCATTTTAGAATTTATACCAGTTGTTGCTCTTGGTTTGAAGTTTGTACTAATGCATATTTTATTAAAATCAAAGTCTTCAACGCAAGAAAATTGAGAAAAATCGAAAATTGGAAAAAATAAAAGTGCGCGCGATTCAGATGTGCTGTAGAAAAACTGTTAACTCCTATGAATCCCCAATTCATGACAAACAAAATATCAAGGATTTAAAGAAATTCTTATGTTAGATTTAGAGAAAATTGCACGAACATTTCATACTCTAAGTTTTGTTTATCGCTTTTGCGCACTCAGTTTAAAAAATTATTTTTGAATAAAATTATTCAAAATATCCTAAGATGTTGCTGTTGCTCTTGTTTTTAAACTGTGTAAGTTTGGCCAACGAATTCCTTGCTGGTCTTGAGAACGAACGTTTTTCGAAGAGCATTTTTAAGTAAAGATTTAGCAAATCCTCGAAGTTTTGCGTTTTCCACGATTTCTCATGAACAGCTGGATCGATTTTTTTAAAATTTACCTACGTTTTCTCAAGGATATATGATCTGTACCTGCAAAAGCTCATGTCGGTTGATTCATTCTAATATTTTTAAAACGGCCCTTGAATTTGGGAAGTCACAAGGCAAGAACTCTACAGTCTTATTTCGTGGTGCCATGTGGTATCTGTCGTGGCGTCATGTGGTATCTGTCGTGGCGTCATGTGGTATCTGTCGTGGTGTCATGTGGTACCTGTCGTGGTGTCATGTGGTACCTATCGTGGCGTCATGTGGTATCTGTCGTGGCGTCATGTGGTATCTGTCATGATGTCATGTGGTACCTATCGTGGCGTCATATGGTATCTGTCGTGGCGTCATGTGGTATCTGTCGTGGTGTCATGTGGTATCTATCGTGGTGTCATGTGGTATCTGTCGTGGTGTAATGTGTTATCTGTTGTGGTGTCATGTGGTATATGTCATGTCATGTGGTATCTGTCGTGGTGTCATGTGGTATCTGTCGTGATGTCATGTGGTATCTGTCGTGGGTCATTTCTTACCAGCTTCTTTCATTTTCTGTGGCAGAAGTTGTAGATCCAAGGGTAGTCCATAGGGGGTATCTGGTTTGATGATTCCATGCTGCATACCTATAAACACGTCCAAAAAAATAAATACGGTCAATAGTGTCAGATACACGGCACTCCCCCGCCCACGTGCAAATGATCCCAATCGCGCGCGCGCGGGAGCTATTTTAGCATAATTTTAGACTAGAATATAGAGTTTCGCGCACTGTGATTTGTCGGGCGACCAGTTATTCTGAGACTATAATTACTGCTCGAGCGGTTTTATGAGGTTTCCCAAATTTTGCCAACACTACAGAGCCAGTCAGGAATGACTTTTTTTTTGTTGCACCTAAGCAAAGACGATGATGACACTATTTGAGCCCACCGCAATGACCTACAAAAGTTTGATAAATCATACACGTTTTGAACTTCTGCATGGCCAAAAACAGGGGTCCAGCATGGTGGATGCTACTATATATATATATATATATATATATATATATATATATATATATCTAACTGCAGACAGTACTGTTTCGGCCTTCTGGGCCTCATCAGTGCAGTGCTAATGCTGGAGTTGGGGTTTGACCATATTGGCTATATGGCCACCCCAGATGATCTCACACATGTGGGATCATCGTACCATGTCACAGTGCTCAAACTAGTAAACTAGTGAGCTACGCATGCGCTAACGACAATGGTACACCCCAGATAGAGTGCTCAACAAGGCGTGAGCCAAGGAGCTATATCTAACTGCAGACAGTACTGTTTCGGCCTTCTGGGCCTCATCAGTGCAGTGCATATATAAAGTTAAAAGAGTCATGATTTCTAATACCAAATTAAATGCTGATGATTTCACATCTGGAAAGAAAAAAGGTTTGTCCATGGTAATCAATTTTTTTCTGGAATCCTAAAGCATACGCCTTTTTACGAAAATGCGAAAATACTTTAAAATGTTAAAAAATATAGCGAAATTGTTTGGTTTTGTTTGTTTGTTGTTGTCTTTTATTTTGTTTTGTTCTGAAAATCCTTGTGTCATACAGCTTCTCAAGATGGCTGTTAGTTTTGACATAGTGAGTAGATCGTTTTTCCATTGCGGTGACTGTCCTACGCACTGAAAAGTAAGGCAGTATTGAAATTTTACCTGGTAGGATGGGGGTTGGGGGGGGGGGGGGGGGGGGGAGGGCTAATGATTGGGAGCTCTAGGATTCGCCTCAATAGGTTAGGGGTTAAGGTGGCTCGATACAATAATTTTGAAGCACGACTCCTCTACTTGTATTGCAAATTGCGCGGCATCAGATATAACTTGGCCAAATATGAGTTTATACTAAGTGTCGGGATAGATGGACGTTTTAAATCGTGTGTGTTTCGTGACCATCGGAAACGCCCTGAAGGCACAGAGACGTCATGTGATTATTTTTTAAATCTATTTTTTTGACGTAATCTGACCAGACTCGGAGAAACGGAGTTCACTATCTGAAACATATTATGGTAGTCTTCAAGGTCAGAAAGTTTCAGAGATTTTCATTGTTCAGTTTGAAAATTATTCGAATTTTAATATTTTTCCATCGTGAATCTATGAAATATAAACGGAGTCCCGTGATATCCACAAAATGCATTAATTTCGGTCTCTGACAAACTATTTTTACGAGATCTTCGCTTATCAATGTGGTAACCAGTGATGGTGAGAAATCCAAATCAATCGGTTGACCTGATTGCAATTAAATACAAAATTAGAAAATTAAGCATTTTTCGCTTTTATTACATATCATATTGTGTCTATTCGCGGGGCCATAAAAATCGAAATCGACGAAGAATTTTTTTCTACGTGACTTTATGTTTAGTTCGGGCATTGTACTTATTGCTCCTGAAATTTCAAGTGATCGGAATTTTTAGAAGCCCTTCAAATACGAAAAAAACCTTCCTTAGAAAGGGCTTCTAAAAATTCCGCAAAAAGATACTATAGGTCGCATATATACCTAGGTAGATGACTTCTGCTCAGGTTGTCGAAACGTCAGTCACATCAAACAGTCCTTCTCAGGACTACACCCACCCGGATGATCATATCACTTCGATTAACATAATAAAGAATTCTTACCGGTATGTATGGGGTATCTGCCTGTCATTAACGCACTTCTAGTGGGAGTACAAACTGCTTGTACATAATAGTTGTCGAGTACAACACCTTGAGTAGCAAGCTGATCAATATTGGGTGTTCGAATATTTGTAATGTTGTTGTAACCAATATCGCTCCAACCAAGGTCGTCCACCAGAACTAGGAGAATATGAGGGAGGAACAGCGAATAGTAACTTGGTAGGACAGCGACGAGTACAGCAAAGCTTATTATTTTGTTCATCTTCATCGTGGTTAGACCATCAGTGATGTGTTGTAGGTATAGTGAAACTACAAAATGAGAAGTTTTAACAGGTACGGCAGACACACCTTTCATGACACAACGTTTCTATTTTACCTTATTAAACTAATTAATAATTCATGAAAAAACAATAGAAATCATAACCGTGAAGAGTGTTTTTATGGTGGCCCACAAGTTTCACGACAAAACAAAACCTAAAGGCAAAATAAGACCAACTAATAAGACGACTTGCATGTGAAGTAAAAGCAGCTCAATTTCGAGGAATAAACAAAAGAATTTTAATCTCCAGAGAATTGATAACATTTTTTGAAACATGAACAATGATGAATTGTTGTAGTTTCGGACCAAGAGTCAAATATTTCCCCGTCTGTAAACCGAGGAGAGCCAAACTTTTTTTACAGCTCACTCATATCAAGTATATTTCAACTTCATTCTTGAAAACTGTATCTTTCTTGCAAGAAATATACTTTTAATAGATATTTTAAGTAGAATTTTGCTATTCATTCGCCAGGAAGAGGAAAAATATTGTATGTTTTGAGGTCACGAAGCCGGCAAAACAAGACTAAACACCTAAATACCATATTTTTTCTCCACTTTTTTGCGGGCTAATAGCAAAAATCTACTTTAGAAATCTACTAAGAATATATTTCTTGCGAGAAAAGGGGATTCTTATCCTTTTTTCACCCAAAGAAAACTACCCGAATCCGCCAATTTTTTTTTTTTACATTCTCGCATAGGCTTAAAAAATAGACGCTCTATGAGCGCATGTGGCTACTGCAGAATTATGGAACTGGGGTTTAGTTCATTTACTTTTACTGGAATGCTTTAACAAACATGTTTTTACGGGTTTGCTGAGGAAGCAAGTGTAATCTATATATTTTCGTCCGCGTTGAGGGGTATACCCAGGATTTTCTCTGAAGTATACACTGCTGTTTTATTGCTCCTCGTATATGTATATACACCTACTTGCAAGAAGGTTGTCATAGGAAAAAAGAACATTTGTAGTTTAGTGAGATAGGAGTAAAATAGAATGACAAGAGAAGATCACTGACTGCGAACTCATTCTTTCGTATTCAGAATTCAGCTTCATTGATCTTCTTTTGTCTTTTAATTTAGTTTCTCACTAAATTACTTATGTCGTGTTTTTCTATGACAACGTTTTAGCAAGTAGGTACACATATTTGTTGATTTCCCTCCACTTTTCTGGAAAGCATGTGCGTAATGGCATACAACTAGGTCAGTACACAACTGTGGTTGTTGTTTTCATATTATGGCTCGCCCTGGCACCTGTTTCCTTTCTTTGTGTTTGGTAGTTTTAGGCCGGGCTGGGAGCTGAATGTTTTGGAGCCAGAGACGTCAAAAGAGCTGTTTTGAGTGTTCCCAAGTTTCGTTGAAAATGTCCAAATATTATTTTCTGTTTGTTGTGGTCGCTACATCATTTTTTATTTTTTGAGTGGGAAGAGTGTAATAGTGCCAGCTTTATACTGAGAAACCTGTAGAATGTAGAACCAAGCAGACCATTTAACGTATATATACACAATTTATTAAAATAAGAAGCAGTTCAAGGTATTTTACAACTTCTTTCTTTGTTAATGAGGGGTTATCAGGTTGCGGATCTTTTAAAAATTTAAACCAACATAAACGAAAAATAATATTCGAAAAGAACACGCCAAAATTAGTAAAAGAGGCTAATTTATCCTTCAAAGAGGCTCAATCATCCTCCAAAGAGGCTCAATTATCCTCCAAAGAGGCTCAATTATCCTCCAAAGAGGCTTTTGCTTTCCCAATAAAAACGCTACACTCACTTGAACTTTGAACAATCAACCATGAACAGTCGAGTCTCCCACCACGAGGTTCCAAGGCCGACATCGGTTGTCTTCCCCTTCGGCAATAATCGGAGTACAGCGAGATTTTGTTGTTCAAGCGTTGATTGGTTCCGAAGTTTGTACATTTTTTCGTATCGAATTGTTTATTATTGATGATGATTGCTGATTGGTTCCGAAGTTAATCGCAATGATTCGAAACCCTTTCGACTAATTCGAGTCACAACTCGATGACATAGTGGTTTCGCCTCTTCGAGGCAGTAGCCACAAAAATCCTCTAGAATGCCAGCCACAATGGCCGATTTGATCACGTGACCTTATAGTGCAAGTCGTCCATTTGGGGGTGGGGAAAAGAGGGGGGGGTGCATGGTTCGGCGTTTTAAGGGCCCCAATGGCAGATGTTTTAATTAATTAAGTATTTTTTTGTTTTTGATGGCCAGCAGTGAGATTTGTCTAACGCAAAAAACATTTAGGGTCCCCATTTCTCAGACTTCTGGATCCACCCCGGACCCGCGAGTTCACCACCTTACCTACCAATAGATATTTTCACTGTTTCATGTTGCTCTTAATTTGTTTTTCGGTTAAGTAGTTCTTCAAATAATCAATAACATTTAGTTAGTTTGAAAAAATGACTAATATAAAATATTCTGAAAAACAATAAATGGGAAGCAGTCGAGAATAGGAACTTGATACTCATGGATATTTGTCATAGGAAGGAAACAAGACGGTCGTGGAGCATTCACTGGGTTGCCAAATGTGCGCGTATGCTGGAGCTTATTTAACACCTAATCTTTGTTATGGACTGCTATTTGGGTGGAGAGGGTACTTTGGAGCATTTTAGATATTTTTATATGCCCGACCATATTAGTTTCAGCTCCTGTGAATGAAATAATATCTTTCCATCCTTGTTATGTACACTTAGTGTTATCAACATCCATGAGACTCGATTAGCCTCTAGAACACAGTTGTGTTTCTGACGTGACTAGTTTTGAAATATACTCTCTATCTTGAAATACACAAATTACAAGAATCTTGACCGGGCTACAAGACTCCTCGCGTTTATAAACATATTTATTTCAGGAAATATACTTAGACAATGAGCGGCATAAATTTGTTTAGAAATGTGTTTAAATGGTTATTTGTTTTTCGCTAACCGTTCTGAAGTTCTCGATCTCTCCATTATAATAAATATCTGAATTAAACAACGGAATCTTCGAAATCTTCTTTTACCGTTCAATTGTATTACTTCTAAAAGCCCACGTCCTCAGCAGCTAAGCTAGCGTATGAGCCATGAATCTATGAACACATCATTCAAATCCATATACAGTCAATGTCATTAACGTTGCCACCGAAAAAAGACATTTAAACATTTAGACTAAAAGAAATATCACGTGTTTCCTAAAACGTTCTGTCATAAAACAAATGCTTAAAATACAATTCTCCATCGTTAATCGTCACTAAATGGTCGGGGCATTCTGGATTTTCGATTCACGAGTTGAATTTTACATTTGAAGTTCAGGCTCACTTTAGTCTAAATGTCTTTTTTCGGTGGACAACGTTAATGACATTGACGGTATATTATTACTATTACGCAATTTCTGCATTTTGTGACATAGAAATAAAGACGGAGAAACGGAACGGTGGCGTGCGCTGATAATGTGCCGCCTCTCACCGATGCGGCACGAGTTCGAGTCCTGCCGATGTCGTATGTGAGTAGAGTTGTTTGTTGGTTCTCTCCTGTGCTTCGAGGGTTTTCCTCTTTTCCCGGTTTTCCAACTTGTAAATTCTAATTCGATCTTTGGGCTTTCACCTAGTTTGGAGCCTAGCTCTGTTGTGATTGTCCCACGCTGTGATACAACAGCGAAAGCTTTGTAGATAGATAGATAGATTTTAAGACTAGTTTGCTACGGGCAGCCCAGTAATAAAGAACTCTTATCTTTTTTACTTACAGTTGTTGGTTCCTCGATAGAACCTTAAGACACGAGGATAATCGTAAATGGTAAATCGTGTTTATTTATTGAACTGCATTCTAATATGACTGTACATCATTGTTTTTATAATAGAAATCACAGTCGTATTCTTGCTGGCCACCCTTATCCTATCTATCTATCTAGCTAGCTATATATATATATATCTATTATACATACGTTTATAACCCAACAATAAATTCTCGCTGCGCTGTCATTGGTTCAAACGGGTCACGTGCAGGACAGATATCAGACAAAATCCCCTTCCGAAGTGATATCTGTCCAGGAAAAACAGATTAGGTAAAAAAAGAAAACAAAAAAAACTTGTCAAACGCTGGAAAAAGTCTTCATTTACCAGCGAGACGAGAGTCATATTTTGAATTTTATGGAGAAAACAAGCGTAACGAATCTATTTCAATGAAGTCATTCAGTTATTTAAAAAAATAAACCCCTTCTGGCTCACTAGAATATCAACTGATAAATGTCCTTGGATGAGAATTGGTCCTTAAAATATCACAAATGCCCTTGAAGCTTCGCTTAACCCAAACCTGATTTCCCCCCCGGACCATTCCTCACCCCAGACATAATGAGCCATGTCTCAGGCGCCAGAAGGGGATTATTTACTAATTACAGGTAGCTGAACCAATCATGCCTTGGCACTAAAAGCCATGTTAGCATGTACTAGTTCCATTGCTTTGGTAAATCTTTCACATAGGTCCCTAGAACTAGTAGGCCTGAGTACAGGGGGAGGTCGAATCTCCTGATGTCCCTCTGACGTCACATCCAGTAATTTGGGTAAAAAATCTTGAAGTTTTTCTCGTCTTTTTTCTGTAGACAAATGTAATAGATATAGGTCCAGTAAGGTTGGGTCCTTTTTTCCTTCAAACAAGACAGTAACAGTACTCACCATCTAACATGCTACCCCCTAAATAGGTAAACCATTTATTTCTGATCTGTTCGACAGCCTCACGGTCTTCAGCATGTGGACTAGTAATGAGTGATGGTATACAAGGTACAACCAGCTCACTGACCAAATCCAACCCATCAGACAGAGTTGTTTTGTCTTGGGCTTCAAAAAGTGCTATCGCATGTTCATTCAGTTCCTAGTATACCAATAAGAACAGTCAGATTCTTTCCATACATCAACTACTCACAATAAACCTTTTTTCCTTGGCCGTTAGTATTTCCATTTCAAACCAAATGTCATTCCCTAGAGTATTATTTCTTTGTTTAACGGTTATGCATGAGAAGACATATGAATATGGATACAACTCAAACTTAGGGTGCAAATGCGATGTTGCATGCGCAGTCGCAGAAGTAGAAGCAATTTCTACTTCTGCAACGTCGCATGCAACCTCGCACCGCGTGTGACACCCCAAAACAGACTTTTTCATCCAACGTCTGATTTCACGTCGTGTTATCGCACCATTTGTCTTATTATTGAAATGGGAAACATTTCACCACAAGGTAAAGGTCAATTGATTCACAACTTACCAAAAAACATTGACGCCGGCAGAATGCCAGTAAAGCTTCGTCCATTGACTGTGAAGGGTGTGCAGCATCTTGTAGTTTGTGATTCAACGCGTAGGCATGGACGAGATATGGAAGTGCTTCCTTGTACCTACACAATATGTATACCCACATTACCATTATACATTACTGACATAGTATATATTACTTAATAATGGTTATGTTATAGCATACATACTTATGGTTATGTAAGTGTTCCAATCCAGTTAGGAAACAAGAATTAACTCTTTCGAACACCTGGTATTTTTCCTTCCATTTCTAGAACCAACAGATAATGGTCAATGTACATGTCCTTTCTTCCTGCTCAACGCAAATGCAACAAACACAATTGCGCATTTTACCTTCAATTCTTCTGACCTTTCAGGATCGGGTTTGTTAAGAAGCTCGATGGCACGTCGCTTGATTCGCAGACAACTGCGAAGAAAATAGCATTATTATAAGATAAAATGTAGTAACATTTAATTATCATGTGAATTGATATTGAATGCAATCTGATTGAAGTCAGGGCATGGCTAACTCAAAAGTCGAACCCTGAAATAACCTCAGGGCAGATCCAAGTCAGGGTACGACGTGTTAGGTATTGTGGAAGAAGGGACCCACCCACCCACTCGCCTACCTATCATCACGTGACTTGGTATCATCTACAATCTGTTTCAGTATAGTCCATTCTACAACATTCTGAGGTGCACCACACAGTATCAAGTAGTGTCCAATGTATTCTAATCGTAAATCACGTAGCCCGTCAGGGGGATGTTCATCAGTGATTTTTTCAAGTCGTAATTTCTCATTAGCACACATTTTGTCAAGCAAATTGTCTATGTCTTGTAAAGAAGATAATTGCGTGATAGGAGTATGGTCATGAGGGCTGACTGCACATGATGCCTCTGCATCTAGAACAAGGTCTGGTCGAGATGAGACAGTAGCTGCTACTTTAGACTTGTCATCTGTGGAGTTAATGATATCTCAGTTAGTATAGATATGGGTATATAGGGTTGATATATCTAAAGTCGCTTGTCCTTACCAGAAGATGCCTTAGCTGCTGCAGCAGCCGCAGCCTGCTTCTCGTCCCATTCTACCAACTCTTTTTCAAAATTTACGTTTTCTTCATCAACCAATCGTTGTAGATATTGTGGTAAGTGATCAGGTGTTTCAGTAGCTAGTACCTGATCTTCTCTGCTACCATCAACATACATTAGACCATATGCACTAACGTGACGATACCCTCCTAATGACTCTCTTTCGACCTCTTCCCATGTCACCTGACTCACTGTGATATCATTAAACTTTCTCCATTGTTTGTCTGTGGGGTTGTAGATATAGGCCCAGTAATGACCACCTGATGCTTGTCCTTCGTGTACTAGTACTGCATGCAGTCGATAGGGAACCTAAAGATAGTATCATGCATAGTAAAGCCACAACAAGTACTGTAAGTCAGCACCGTACGTTTTCCACTCATAGGGAAGCCATTTCAATGTTACAGCATACCGTACTGTGTACACTGTATTCGACTTGCATCTAACTGCCTTAGTTGGTCACTCACCTTTTTCATTTCTTCGTCATCATACATTACAGAAATAGATTCTTCAACTTCTTTCAAATTTTTAGAAATAACTGGAAATTTATCAAAGAAATCAAATTGATCAATTACTTGTTTGATCATAACTAGCGGTAGTTCTAGTACATGCATGACAGCCATTACCTTGAACATCTTGCTCCACTTCTGTCCTCCAGCGCTTCAGACATGCTTCTATACTTTGCCGCTCCAACAGTGATATGTACCGAGGCGCAGGCCGTAACGATGTTATACCATGAGATCGAGGTGACTCAGGAATGTCTGGTTTCATTTCTACATCACAGTTGCTATCATTTATTGGATCTGTACTTTGTACAAATTGTAATGAACTATCGAGAATATCCTGGATGTGGCTATGCCGTGCACCTGTGCCATAGTTAGTGTAGCTAAGAGGGAATCAGACAAGACTGATATAAGTTATTTTAGACTTTGTAGTACCCCAGGGTTCAGTCTTGGTACCCATGGTATTACCCCAGGGTTCGGTTTTGGAACCCTTGTTATCATGAACATGGTGTTTCCCCAGGGTTTTTATTTTTTATTTTTTTTATTTAAACATATTTATCATAACATTTGCCCCAAAAGCAACGAGACATTTCGGAGAAGGCGAACAATTGATACGAAACAAATACTCATTTAAAGCACACGCTTCTAGTCTAAGCCGGGTGTGTAGAATAGACGCTGTTCTGGAAAAGGAATAATCAAATAATTTGTTATATTTTGGGGAAAAGAATTTGTCACAAATCTCGTTTTTAAAAGTTTGCAAAGATCCTATATTCCTAGTTTGTAGATCAAGGGTTCGGTTTTGGAACCCTTGTTATCATGACCATGGTGTTTCCCCAGGGTTGAGTCTTGGGTCCCTTGTTATCAAGACCATGGTATTCCCCCAAAGTTCAGTCTTGGCTCCCTTGTTATCTTGACCATGGTACATCAGAGTTCAGTCTTGGGCCCTTTTTTAATCATGGCCTTGGTATTACCCCCAGAGTTCAGTCCTAGGTCCCTTGTACTCATGACCTTAGCATTTCCCCAAGTTCAGTCCTAGGTCCCTTCCTACTATCTACAGCATACATACCTATCAAGACTGTTTCTAAGCAACTGGTGTCGCTCTTTAAGTTTCTTAACCTCTTCCCTACGAATTCTAGTTATATCTTTATTTTTCTCCAAATATCTACAAAAAAATCAACCCAGAGTAAATTGAATATAAAGTTGTAATGTGACACTAGTATTGGTATTATGCACCCTGATGCAACCTACCTGTCCATGTATATTGTCCTATCAAAGCAAAATCTCTCATGGATCTTTTCTGCTCTGGAAGTATTTTGATTGAACAGGAATCTTGACAACATGAACTTCAAAACAGCAGGTAGACGGGTGAACCAGTGCTGGTAATGAAAACATACATGGGATGGTCTTCAAACACTTATATTTGGACAAGTGAATTGCACTTTACCAAGACTCAGGAATCAAGGGTATTGTAGTGTAGTACACTCTCCTTGCACCTCTGCGGGCTTTGGTTTGATTTCTGAACTCAGCATCACATGTGAGTAGAGTGTGTTAGATCTCTCCCTTGATTCAAGTTTTTTTCTCGGAGTCTTCCCATTTTCCCCCCTTTGCAAAACTTATCCAGCTTAATTCCAATTCAATCTGTGAGTTAGGAGTGCCCTGACTCAGATCACCCCAGAGCTAATGTTTCAGGCCTTGGTTTTTTGGAGGATTATTTACCTCTTGGTCTGACTTGTGTGTCTGTTCATTGTTAGCAGGCTCTATTTCTCCTCTAGCCATACCACCTTCAAGGCTGTCATGCAAGTTGTTGTAACCTTGAACTTGTACAGGGTATGCTCCAAACATCTCGAGGTTTGAAAAGTTCTTACCTGTGTTTATATTATACATACAGCTTGTTAGCATGACACAAACATTCCAATTGAAATGGTTAAATAAACTCAATGCAAGATACCTTCATAGACACCCTCCACCTTAGACTGACCAAAGAATAACTCCATTACTGGGTTGTTACTAGACCTGATAACAAATACAGAATCACTCTTAATTATGTATGTGCAGTGTATACATAAAATATACCAAAGTACTTACTTTTCTTGCTTACTACTAGCAGCACAAGTCTCCACTTTAAAAGTATCCTCTAACCATTCAAGCAGCTTGTGGGTGAACTCACTAACATCCTGTCCAAAAAATGAATAGTTTTCATCTACCTTATATACTGTTAATGATTATGATAATGGTATATGTAATGATGATTTTTGGTGATGATGATAACTTATGATGATGGGGATGATAATGGTGATGATGACTGATGGTGATGGTTATGATGGTGATGACATTATGGTAATAATAGTGGAGGTGATGATGATGACCGATAATGATGATGATGATGATGATGATAATGATGATGATAATGATAATGCCCTTGATATATGTAGATAGATAAATAAATTATTTTCATACATGTACCAATACGAAGATCATAGTTGTACCACAGCGTCCATGTCCATCACAGATAGCAGCCATGTGGACTTGGTATGGCCATGGCTTATGGTTACTGTAGCAACGTTTCTTACTATATTTAGTATCTAACTTAACTAAAATAGCAATTGGAGTTGCAATTTTAACATGTATATTTAGCAACTGGTTTTTTTATGATGATGATGATGACTGCATGATGGTGATTACTGAAATAATGATAATGATGGGGATGATAATGATGGTGATGATTGATGAAGGTGATGACTGATGAAGGTGATGACTGAAGGTGATGACTGATATACTGATAATGATGATTGATGATGATGTTGGTTAAATTAATATTATGCCAATCCATACCTGTTGGTTTCCAGGGTTACTCTCACTGCCGTTATACTGCAAGGCTTCTTTAAGTATCTTAAGAAAGAGCAAAGGTCAACTTGTTAGTCAGTATATATCTTCCACAAGAGAACTAAAGGATTTTTATACACTTTACCTCTACTGCTTTAGTTGGGTCCACATATTTTCTCTTGCTTCCAATCAACAGTGCAAACAGTTTTCTAAGTTCCTGCATAAATGATATCCTATGTGTTTCCTGACACACAATAAGAGTGCCCACATTAGAAGTGCTTCTTGATAATTTATAAATAATCATTATATAACACCAGGATTTGAAATTTGTTTCCTAAATCACAAAATAAGTAAACCTTGTGGGTTAAAAGTTACATGTTAACAATTAAAAATTACTTGGTGTAGACTTGACAAGGATGAAAAGGAAACAAACAAATAAATATGAACTGACAACAAAAAATCATTTCAGAAGAAAATTAACAGGGACAAGATCTACTCACTATTCTTCCTTAATCAAGAAAATAAAAAGAAGAGATTTGTCAAATAAACATTTCTACAACCAAAATTATTGATTTTTATTGCCATGCTTTTTGGCTGATGCAAACTATTAGCATGCACAAAGGTGCACCCTAGCCTCACTTGGCAGGCAACTCCTTGGGCTTCCTTTGGTGAGGCAGGCCACAGGGCTGTCTTCCAATTGCATAGAACTGTAATTTTTTTTCTTCGTTCCCAGACTCCCATATACTGTAGACTCTTATGACTCTTATGCTTCTTTTGTGCTTAAGAACCTCCTGTGTGCACCCAAAACTTGATGGAAGCACACTAATCAATAACCAATGGTTTATTCATAATTGCAGGGGAGGGGGGGGGGGGGATTTCTTCTCATTATTAATTATTACTATCTTAGTTAAGTAAAACTAAATAATATTGATATATGGTTTGCAAGCATTCCCACAAGAGTCAAATCAGCAATACATGGTGGTCATTTTGGTGGAATAAAGATAGAAAGCTAAGTTGTTTGTTACCACCAACAAGGTGACTGTGATGTGACAAGGAATATTGACATTTCTTTCAAATTCATACATTTATTTTTACTTACTTTGGAATTGTTTTGATTAATTTCAGGGAGTGTACAATGAAGTACAAGTTTTCTAAATACTGGTAGATGGAACAGAGACTACATGTACAGGGAAAAAGAGAAAGCAATATTAAAATACTGGACTTCACTGATCTTTATTAGCATAGTTATGTTGGTCCAATCATAGTTAATAGAGGGGAATGGTTATGAAACCTGTTGTTATATGTCTTTGTTCACTTTTTTCAAGCGTGACCGTGCACAATCCTTTGTTTTACCATTGTCTTACCATTGTTGGCAATGGCTGAGCGAACAGACCAAAATCTTTCTCTTGGCTACTAGTTAAAAATACTTAAAGATTTATAAGAGATATTTGAATATTTCTCACAACAATCCCATAGACGAAGTTTATGTTTACTTATTTTGCAATTTCGGAAGAGCATAAAACAAACTTTGTGCACGGTCAAGATTGGTTCAACATCAAAAGCAAACAAAGGCCTGATAACAATGTTTCCTAACCATTCCCCTCTATTAACTTTGGTCCAATAGACTAGTGACAGCAGTTAAGAGTGGTGATAATAGTATTAGCACGGTATACCACAATATATTACTATATTATACAAGAACCTACCTACCTGGATTATATCAGTGCCTATTTGTCAAACATGCATAAATGTATCCATATTTAACTTGGTTTAGCACTGAGTTTGTTTTAGCAACCTTGTTTACAATTAGAGCAATTAGGTTTACTGCTAAAATAGTGATTGAAAGTTGCAAAGTTTACCATGAATAGTTGAAAGTAAGGAGGGAGTATGTATATTGGACAAAAGTACGAACATATTAGATAGATCTACACAGTTCATCACCTGGATAACAGCACTAAACCAACATGTGTTGCCAACATTCTTAAACCCAACAGGAGTGCCGTCTGCCCTTTTTCTCTCATGAGGATTAACAGGATCTACAAATGTCATCCATGGATCTCCCCTTTTTCTCTTCAGACCAGGTTTATTTTCAATCAGACTTGCTTCAAGCACCCTGCATCAAAATGGCAACAACTGTAAACATGCTATTTAACAATCCAGCCTGAATTGTCTATGAGTCGATAGCCCGTGAGGCCAAAGACTGAATGGGTTTTTGACTTGTACCATATACCATTAGGGCACAAGGTCTAATATTGATCTTAGTATATACCTAACTACTAATCAATAAAATAATTAATTTTTTGTGTTATTTTGGTTTTCAAGGCTGGTACTTTTCGCTACAAGTGCTCTATCACTAATAGGCCACTATTAGCTCAGCCAATCAGAGTGCAGGATTTGATGGACAATTTATAGGTTTAAATTAATAAGTTTTAGCATAAACCTACTAGCTTACTATCACGAATACTGCAATCTGATTGGCTAACGCACTCGCTATCTATTCTATGATAGATAGCAAGTAGCAAAAAAAACAAACTAATGCATCTATTGCTCAAGTTTCGTAGAAATCTCTGCTTGTTCTGTAAAAATATCTTTAAAAATCGATTGTAGAAAAAACGAGGTCCTGTATCAAGGAAAGGAATTGAGGTTTTGAACAGTACAGATAAGTAAAAACTGAAGAATTATGGCAATTTTAACACCAAAAAGCGGCCATCAGATTTTACTGAGATTTTCATGTGCAAACCTTATGAAGGACAAACAACTGACTACTCAGATAATGATTGCATTTTAAAAGAATTTCTTCAAAGAACAGAAAAAAAAACAAAAGACAACTAACTTATTCACATGTATTCATGAAGAATTTTAAACGGTAAGAACAGACAAAACAACAAAGAAAGTGCAAGTTAATGACAAGAATCTTATATTAAGCAAATTGGCACAGCTTCGAATGATCTGACAAAAGTATTTGTAAATAAATTATTTCAGTTTATCCCTTTATTAATAAGAAAAATGATCCCAAGAACTGATACAATAAAAAACAGAGAAAAAGAAGAGAAAGAGAGTTTTGACAGTGAATAATAGAGACAAAAAGCTATACAAATAGAGCAAATTTAAGCTTTACGTTAATACTTAGAGTCAAGTTCTTAAATACATATGAATGAAAACAGTGCTGCCAGTTGACCGTCACTTTGTACAGTAAAGTTTTCAGTGTCATTTTTGGTTTTCAATACTATAATATTAGCTAGTAGGTTTATGCTAAAACAATTATAATACTACTTGTTCTCGTTTTCTATGAGTTAATAGTCGATTCGCCACTACGGCCCTCATCAACTATCTATTGACTCATAAAGAACTTGACCTCATAGTCTAATTGTTAAATAGAAGTTCCAGCTATGGGTAGGAATTCACATCTATAACACACTGTGAATTCAATAATTTCCTTCAGTTTATTAACATTAGTTCACCATGCAAAAGCTCAAACACATTTCAAGGTATAACCCTACTTATCAACCTACCTGCTTATGTCTTGTTCTTCTGCAGTAATGCCCTGGATAGATAGATCAATAAATAAATCGGTTATCATGTACAAACCAACATGTGTTGGTTGGGTGTTACCCCACGTATGGCCAACTATTATTGACCTATCACCATCCTATGACCAACAATGGTCTAAGATCGTTTCTCCTACCCAAGATTTTGCAGATTCTCCTACTTAAATTTACTTGTACGTTAATCGAAATTGTTTTATGATAACCGCAAAATTATTAATTAATAAAAAAACTATTTGATTTGTAACCTGTAAACTCGATAACACATAACAGTGTTTATGAACAAGAACTTCCAACAAGAGTTCATGATTTCATGCTATCAATTACTGCATTATCGTACATGTACCAGTGTACTATAATATTATAATAAAGCCAAAGAATTTGGAAGATCATAGTTGTACCATAGCGTCCATGTCCATCACAGATAGTAGCCATGTGGGCTTGGTATGGCCATGACTCAGAGTTACTGTAGCAACGTTTCTTACTATCTTTAGTATCTATCTTAACTAACATAGCAATTGGAGTTGCATTCTCAATATGTTTTGTAATTGATTTCTTTTTTGCATGCATTTATGGATATATCCCATTCAAAGGAGACAAATGGCATATACATAAATGCATATATACTGCATATATAATCTTTAGCTTAAGTTCAAGTACATACTTAGCTTCGAATTACTGCAAGTCCATTACCTATAATGCACCCGTCATATACTATATACTTGGTTGGATCAGAAATTCTGCATATGGCTGTATATTTAGCAATTATTCGCCAAAGGTGAAGTGAATATTGGGGAATATTTTCCAAGAGGCGAGTTTTCGAGCAGCAAGGTAAATATTCTCTATATTCACTGAGCCTGAGGCAAATATTTGTTTTAGCATATACAAACTTGTGTAAAGAGCAACTTATTTTTATATACAATAATTCAATAAAAACAAACAAACAGAAACTTTTAGTTGGAGTGACAAATTCACGCAAAACTTTTAACAAAACTTTTAGGCCATACTTGGTTGTCTTTTTAGTATTGATTGGAATGGCATTTACTTTCATTTTTTCAATTTCCTCAAATTGTAGCAAAACAATTGCTGGCAAATGCCATTTTGTTGCTGACTCAATATTCTGAGATTCAGAGGTGAATATTGTACAATATTCACCCCTAATTAACCAATGAGCGTGCACATTCTTAGGAAGTACACAAGTTGGTATATGCTAAATGTATATATATACAGCAATTTGCAAAAATTATGGCTGCTTCAAATATACATACAAATATATCATACATGTACACTGCAGGATATCATCCCTGATTATTTTTACAGAAAGCCCTGATGACAGATCACTTGAAAAAAATATCAGGGATGATGTCCCATACACTTTGATGTGCTTTTGATATACTAGTAAATATATTGGAAGTTGCCATAATTTTTGCAAATGGCTGTATATATATATATATATATATATATATACACACACAAGAATAGAAGAACTGCATACATACATACCTGCGGAGCAGAAGAATGAGATTCCTGTAGACTAAGAGCTATAGCCTTCTCCAGGTCTTCATCCCTCTCATCCTTATCTTTAGTTAAATCTATCACATCATCTGTTGATGTTAAAAAAAATTCCCATCATAAGTATTATAAACCTGTATTATAAACATGTCCTGCACAGGTACAGTAACCAATACCAGAGATTCAAGATGCATTCTCTACCTTTACTGGTTTGACAGTTCTTTACAACACTTGTCTGCATCCCTAAAAATTACTCAAAGGTGTTAAATTTCATTTGAAAAACATGTTAGAATAGCATTCTGTATTTGAATAAATATTCAAAAACTGCCATCCTGATTCATTACATGCATGGTACACAAAAAAAAGAGAAATGACTATCTGCATATTTCAGAAAGGTATCAATTCAGTCAGGCATACATGTACACTGCTTGTTTCAAGTGCTGCTTATGGAAACATTACAATGCAGTGATAAAAACCAAGGCTCTCATACAAGAACCAAAACCTTGTCAATCGTTCACTCCAAAATTTGTAATTTACAGGACAAACCTTATTAAGTATATTGCCATACAACTTTTAATGGGTAGCTTTGATTATGACAAATATATCTACTGTATAATAGATAGTCTATTGTACTTACCTTTCTGGTTTGTTCCATCCTATTAAAATAAATAAACCATATATTAAACACATGATAAATAAAAAACACTTCTTTGTCTTTGTAGGCCATAATTTTTCCCCATTAAAGATGACATGTCATTCTCTTGAGAATGAGACTCTTTGATTTAGTTGTTTCCATTTGCATGCGTCTTCTTACAGTAAGTCGTTAAACAAAAAAAATGATACTTTAGAAGATGACAAAATGGTATAAAATAAGAAAACTTTGTGCCCCACATGAAAATATCGAGCTCCATATTTTTAACAGCTCTTACCATTATATGCTCTGGGTTTGTCAGAAATGTCAATGCATTTTCAACATGACCATTGGCTGCCTATTACAATAGGAAAGAAAGTAATTAGTTATGCATCCAACAAATGTAACCATCTTGATGATACTGTAGGAACCAGGGAGAAAAACTATTAAACCCACTAACAAAACCTTGCTAATACGTTTTGTTCTCACTGACAAAAATTTCAAAGTTTTGATGCAAAGGCATGGCTACCTTTCAAGATGGCGCAGGGAACTGTGAAGGTGACTATTGAGCATTGCAAATAACAAAAGTTACTTGATGCTGGTTCTAAACTTTTCGGTCCTTAAATTTCTGGACTGTGGTCATACTCACAAAACTCAGCTAATTACTCTTACTTGCTTTATAGTACACTCAACAAAATTACTCGACTCTGATTGGTCCAGAGGAGTACAATTATAGGGTTAATTGTACTCCGTAGGAGTACCGATTTAAGTCGCTATGACAACACAGCCAAAACAATGTCAAAACAATTATTTTCTATCATTGTGAACTTAAGAACATATAAAAGAAAATTCTAAAGCCGTAAGAACTAATCTTTTTTAGGCATTTCAAGTGCACAATGGACTGAAAATCGGCCGCCAAATAGACAAAGATGAACTTCGCTTTTCTTACAAAAAATTGCACAATCTTGAGTACAATTTGGAAATTAATAGACACAAGTAATGTTTTGAAAGTAATTCCTATACAAATATAATTTTTTGCATTTTGCAAGTGTTAATGTCATGCCCTGGGAACAATACATTTGTATCCCAGAGTCAAGGGATTCTATGATTTTCTTTCATTTATATGGTTGTCATCATCTCATCATGCAAGATTCTCATTCAGGTACTAAATTGTTTGTGTTTACTTACAATAAATGCATTGAAGGCCTGATCATATGCTGCACCAGTAACTTCACACAACTGCTGAATAACCTGATTGTCTTCTGTATTCACCTGATCACTACAGTCCATTGGTTTATCTAACAAACATGTTTAAAGGACTAATCAACGATCTCTCCCCCTTCCAACAAACCCAACAACCAGTCCCTGAGATTTTGCTAATAAAATCAATCATTCATTCGATAATTCAAAATATTTCTTTATTTTTTTCGTTGATTTCTTATTTCTGCGATCAAAAACGAATCATATGCTAGAGAAAGAAACCATTTTTACAGATATAACCGAAGGAATGGCTTAAAATGTTAAGCAAATATATTGCAGCTCTCCTATAGGTACATGTAGAAGGAAAGACGTGTGCAATATAAAACTTACAAACGTGAGCAATGAATATTTCAAATATTATATTCTTATTTTGTTTTCATTCTTAGCTATAAGAAGGCCGTTGAAAAAATCTAGAGAGTAAAAACAAAAATTAAAACTAAACTAGACAACCCCATAACCAAAACACCGGCCAAAGTTCCCGGGAAGTTGTAACCGGGCTTGTAAAAATACTATAATGAATGCATAAATATTCAATTAAAAACTCAATTAAAAACTATTTTTCAAGCATTTCTTACCTTTATCTTGAAGGACAGCTGTTCTACTATCATGGCTTTCGTTTCCTGGTTGGTAGTTTTTACTGTGTGCCATGATATTCGTGGTTGAACAGCCAGTTTTTTCTATGGCTCGTTCAAACCATTGAACAACATGGCAGCCATCTTTATTCCCCTTGCTTCCCCTACCCGGCATGCTATGCAAACCATCGTACCCAGGATACCTTGGGCGATTTGACCACAGCCAACCCACATTGCAAAAACGTACTCCAAAACTAGCAATATATGTGACATCAAAGCAGCTCAATAGGCCATTTGCATTATGGCGTCATTTTACTACCACTACCAAAATGCTTCGTGAATTTTCTTTCTTATTCAAATTTGTAGTTCCTCATGGGAATAGAGAGACAATTGTTGCTAATTAACAGAACAAAAGACAGTGTGCAATGGGGTCTGGTAGTGGTAGTAATTAAATGATGCCATAATGCAATTGGCCTATTTGGAGGACAAATAAAAGAATTTCGATCTCCTGAGATTTGGAAACCTATCGTTATGTCCTCCAAATTGAGCTGTATTCCAGCTGACTACATGGGGTCTTTATAAAATTGTGAGATTTTTAATAATCTGATACAGGGCTGTCAACCCCGACGGAATTCAAATCTGGAGATATGACATAAGGTAGGGTCATGACGTCACATCAGAAAAAAGCACACGAAAAAGATGTGATTCACTTTGTAACTTTTGATGTGATGAGAGTTGAGTTTGTTATATGTGTTATTCTCCCGGGGGGGATTACTCCTTTTGTTCAGGTGATAGGTGTGATAGTCTTCGGTTGGTTATTGTCTCGATTTATTTGTTTTATCTTGACTCTGTACTACATGTATTGATCATTACGCAAACTAATATATATCTGGTGTACATGTGTATATATATACGATTACAATCATGTGATTAACTATAACGTACCTATTTAAACAAAGATGCATTGTCACACAATGTCATATAATGTTACAATAGGGGTGATCGGCATTCCTTTTAGTGTTGAAAAAGTTTCCTGTGTGGACCTTTTAAGGGTTACGGCTCAAAAGTCAATTACGTAACATAACCCCGTACCTTTCAGGGTCATTTATTATGCACGTTATCCATGCTATGCCGCTATTTACTTTACAATGATCCACTAAATATTTCTTTAATATGATCATCGTTATAATCTTATCTTCTGTCCTGTCATTCGTTAAACCTGCGTTGATAGCTGGGGTTAATAGTAAATTACTGAAATAAAGCTGACCTTTTAGGGTCATAGGTTACCTTTTTAATTTATGTGTACCTTTTAGGGGCCATTTTAAAAATCAACAGCCAATCACCCCTGCCACCTTAACAAAGGGAGTACCCCCTCCCCCTGGGGTTGTTCTCTCCCTTGCCACAAGGGTTTATCTTCAGTTTTCCTCTTCATAAAAATCAACATGTGAGTTGGGTATTGTATGATGTAACTTTAATGCAGTGCTGGTGCATGTAGAGTGAGCCTCATGATAGTTCCTCTTACAAGGAGCGATGGTCAAAACGTATATATAAAAACTTTACTATAGTTTTACTATGTGTTTTAGTTTGAAACTTACTGGAAGACAATGGAAAGCAATTTCAATACTAGGGCATGTCATTCTGCACCAGGGACATAGTTGAAGGTCAACTAACTTCCAAAACTCTTACATTGCCTAACCTAGTATGGCCAAGACCTTTTTGTGTACATGCTATAATGTGAAAGCTAACTTAATCAATTCCATATGTTTCCCACTAACAAAAACAGTTCTAAGATATAATGCTGAAATCCAAAAGTAAAGAGGTCTGAATAGGTAAAATAATAAAAGCCATGCTGCTGGCATTATATCTGGCTTTATGATCAAAGCATTATTTTTATTTTATATAACTGTACATGTATGGTAGAACCCTTATTATTTTATTATTATTGAATTATTTACAGCATAATGTACGTATTTACAGGTAATTTATTTACAATAATTTTATGACACGGGGCATAAAAAATGATTAAGCAAGCGATTTTCTATCATCATTAGAAAATTTTCAAGTCATTCTTTATCAGTCAAAAACTGTGACATACCATTCCTCTTCCTTACCCCACGCTCCAAAGATTTTCCATTTGTTTCAAGTTGGCACTTGATTCAGTATGAAATACAAGCATGATATTAAAATATAATTACAATCATTACATTATAAGCAACATTGCAGTAATGTTTTTTTTGCATTGGGTTCGATTCCCGTTGAAGCTTGAAATCACTTTTTCAAGTCTTTCTTTACAGCGTTCGCTTAGATCGCTCATTCACTGTGATGATCAACACATCTATCATTGCATTAATACTAGTAAGACCATAATATTTGCTTAGAATTATCAATATATAACAATCAAAAGATGTAGAGAGAACCATCAGCTGGACCAACATAACCAATTGCAACTAAGACCAAGTCCACTAATGTCCATACTCCAAGACCACCAAAACTGAAGAGCTTTCCAAGTCCTTCTTTCCAGTGACCCAGGTAAAACCGATCCACACCAAATCCTCCAAGGGTTAGACTAGAAATAAAACAACTGTTAGAATGACATGTAGGAATCAAATAAAGTAAAAATAAACCAATAAAGGTTTTGCACCTTAAGAGAAAGGTTGTTGACCACCGATATCCTGATGTCCAGGTGCAAGGTAGATATTTGCTAAATGTACGATTACCTAACAAAAAGAAATACAATATGGTAATGTCAGAATACAAGGAGATAAAACTGTTGATTATTATAATAAACATATCCAAATAAAGCTACAGTACCTATGGCAAAGTTAAATACATATATGCTTTTCAGTCAAATTTGATAAAACAGAAATTTCTTAATGAAATTACATGTTGTCAGGGGCAACAACAAAATTATTCAATAGGAAGAGAGCATCATACTGACATCACCAACAAAGTGTGGGTATGACAATATTATCAATGATATTGCACCTGTACATTTCTTTGACATATCTTCTGTCATACCGTACTGGAATCATAGTATCATCATCATGCCGTAAGAAACCTACCTAAACAGAGGACATCTTCATTAACAGTGCAGTTGGTCAAATAATGAGGAGGTGGACTATTCCCTGATATCACCTAGTAAATGAATAAAAGGATTTGGGTTAATAAAACTTCAAAAAAAAGGAATAATATTGAACATATATCCTACCTTACAGTGGGTCTTCTGGGTGCACTTGTAGCTTTCTTTAGGTGTCAGATAACAATATCTGCAGTTATATGTCTTGGTGAACGACCTTTCGCCCTATTATTGTATAAAAGATCCTTAAAGTGAGTACATTTCAGGGTAATTTAGGGGGTTAGGGACCTGTTTCAAAACACAATAACATCAAATTTAGATAGTATAGATTATCAAATTACCGTGAATGCAATGATACTAGTAGGGTTATTACCTGACACTGACAGTGATCTAGAACATTGCATTCTACTTGCGTATCTTGACCATAAACGCAAGAATTACTCATTTTACACTCTAAACACGAAGCACCCAACTTACTACAAGGAACAGAACTACCTAACACATATATCTCTCCGTAATTAGTGATAAAAGTAAAGAATACAACAGTTTGAAGGAGAAAGATGAGTAAATTTGTTTGAGTTCGTCCTCCATCAACCGCCATCTTTCTTTTTGAGTTGTTATAAGACGAGAAGTACTGGGAACAGTTCTCTTGTCTCCCTCCCACGGGACAGATTCGTGACATTTTCATATCCCGTACCCTCCAGTGCACGGGAGATACTCGTGACTATTGTATCACACACATCTTCTAAGATGGTGGGTAGCCAAGGGATTTCTTCTTTTTACTCCCTTTTACCTTGCTCGTTATTCTTTACAACATGTCTGTATTTTTTTTGAATTGTTTTATCTTTCTTCACAGGCGGGTGGTATGAATTTAGCGCAGAAAACTATGATGATAAAGGACCAGGAAGATGAGAGCCAGTTTGGATACGTCTTTGGCGTCTCTGGCCCAGGTTCCAAACTAAAATTACTTTACAATATGAATTTGATCGTAGTGGTTTGTAAGATTATAAGTGTCGGATATTGTGGCTGACATCAGGTTGTTTTATTCTAGTGGTGATTGCTGAGAATATGAGCGGTGCTGCGATGTACGAGTTGGTAAGTTAAAAGGAAGACATATACCGGGTTATACCAGTACAGGAATGATGAAGTCACTAAAAGAACGAACGATCATCGATCACATGATGACGTTCGAGAATCCTTCCATGTCAAACCGAAAACATTTTATTCAAACGCGCCAACAAATTAATACCCTCTTTTACACTTCAGTAAGCTTATGTAAATGTTCTTTCTCTTGGCTTAGCTATACAAAGTCGTTTTTTTAAAGAGACAAATGCATAATTCTTGCTCGTAAGAATAATTTATGAGCTAAGCATAACAAGTGTGTGAATATCTTTTCCGCAAAATAAAAATTGTTCAATTATTTTGTTTTTACTTCTATAATCTTTGTTTCCGGTGTTTGGCAAATATTGCGTTTTGTCAAATATGTTTGCTTGGGATAAAATAAAATGAGTTATTTTGTAATAACTTGAATTATAAAGTGAAATGTCATTTCATTTCATTTAAGGTTCGGGTAGGGTACAGTGAATTAGTTGGAGAGATCATTCGATTGGAAGGAGACATGGCTACCATTCAGGTCTACGAGGAAACTTGTATCCTTCTAACTGCTAAATAAACTTAAAATATACAGGAACTGTGGAGGGGTACACGACGATGTTAGGGGCCACACTCCCCCCCCCCCCCCCTCTCACCCAACTATGTATGGTTCATGCATCACTAGATTACTGATAGGGATAATGTGGATGTATCCTCTGGCATTGTTAGTATATACTGTATAACCCTTGCTAAACAAATCTAGGAAAGGAAAGGAGGGAAATCAAATAACTTACTTTAATACCATCACTGGATTTTAATTGATTTTGCTAAAACTTTGCAGATATGGTGACTAATATCTAATCTCAAAAACGGTATATCAGTTTTTTGATATATTGTCATCTTCTCTCATGATTAATGCATTAAAGAGGTAAAAAATTTGTCAATCAACTTTGGAAACAAATATTTCTCAACAAACATGTTTATCCAAAATCAGAGACACAGTTTTGGAAATCAAGTCAAAAAGGATTCCTGTGTTGCAGGGACTTGCTTGAAAAAGAGCAGTCAGAAATTGTTAATCTCGTACCGTAAAAAAACTGATGAGATTAATCAAAAAATATTTCTCATAGTTGAAATCTTTGTCTATTCAGCATGATGAAAATGTATGCGTTTATAGCCATTAGATGAATAGTTAGTGCAGTGTGACATTTTTAATGAACAACAGAAGTGATTAGCTCTCCCTGATTTACCAGATACCTGCAAGTGTTGTTTCTTGACTGTTGTTCTATTATAGCTGGAGTAACTGTTGGAGACCCAGTATTAAGGACTGGTAAACCTTTATCTGTTGAACTTGGACCAGGTGAGCAATTAAATGAAAATAAGAGAAGAGGTCTAGGGGGAATGGAAAAATAGAGAAAATAAATAAATTTATAGATTTAGAAATTCATCATATGCATATTTACTATCAATTTTCAAAAACAATATGACCAGAATATTTCTTTTCCTTTAGGAATTATGGGAAGTATTTTTGATGGAATTCAAAGACCCCTAAAGGTTTGTATGCTGCCTGTATGGTAATTTTACGACCAAGACAAAAACAATAGTCACTTTAACACCTTGCGCCATCTTGAAAGGTAGCTGTGCCTTTGCATCAAAGCAAGACGGACAGTGAGCTTGCAATGGCAGATAAATTTTTATCACCTTGAACAATAATTCTCATGTCTCTATCATTGCAAGCTCACGATTCATCTCACTTTGATGCAACTACCTTTTTAAGTTGGCTGTGAAGGAAACTTTTGGCCTAGCTCATTTTCCTCACTCATATTTTCATCGGGTGTATTATATTCTTCTCCTCAAGCAATTTCTGGCTCAAATTGATAAAGAACAGCCATACTTCCATAGCCGAATTTGGCTGATTTAACTCCAGCTATCCAACATGTTCCGCTATCTGACGTCATCACAGCCCAAGCATCCCAAGCTATGAAATCCGTGATATTCCACAGGGAGCCCAGCTTAAGTCATTTCGCAACTTTGACAGACGACATCACCCCCAAAAAAACGCATTTTATGGAATTTTCGTTTCGATTTTCAAAAACAACGGTTTGATGTACATTTTAAGCTATGATGTGTCTGGCACATCAGAGTGTTTTGTGTAACCATACGTTTAATCTAAATTGTTGACACTTTTGAAAGCTAATATTTCTGGTTCTTTTTATCCAATAGTGTTCAAATTTACCAGACTTACTAATCTTGAAATGCTTTCACAAATGACAAAAGTTTGATTCTAATAAGATCAAAATTCAAAACTTCCCCCAGTCTCTTGGTCATTTCTAAAAAAATGGCCTATGGAGCTTTCTCTTTCCTGGCATACTGTAGCCTCAAATTCAAGTGCTTGATGATGAGGTCATACTTTGAATTTATAAGAAATCTTACTATATTTAAGTAGTCCCCATAGAATAGTACTTTGAATTTTGAATACATTAGTAGTTACCTTTTATTTTAACATTTTGAATCCAGACCATGAGCATATAGTTCACTTGAGTATCATGCCTCTTCTTACCACGTAATGGAGAACGTTTCTCCCAGCTTAAAAGTTTCATCAGAGGTGATTTGTCATTTATCAAATGGGGAAGAGCATCTGAAAATAGCAAAAAGAGTTTTTTTCTACAACCCTGGGGCCCCATTAGTATTTTTTTCAGGGCCCATTGATTATTTCAAGCATTTTCAAAACCCTACTGTGAATATAACTCATCAATTTTTCAAGGACTTGCCTTTTCCCCTTCAATAAATAATAAATGGTTCCTTATCACTATAAATGTCTAAGCCTTATGGCACAACGTGCCATGTTATGACCACCCAACTTATGTTTTTACTAGTTATCCAATCAGACAGTGATTATTTGTGCATTTACACTTGGACTTACTCAGTGTGACCCCAAAGAATTGTATTTATTTCATACTCTTTGCAACAAACACCTGAATAAATGGCTAGAAATTTGCCTCAGTGATACTGATTTTAGTCCCTTTGTCGGCTAACATTGGACACTTCTGTAAAAAGTCTTTTATTTGATGAAAACACATGGCAGGAAAGGATTCAACAGCATTGATAATTTAAACAGTTGTTGGATGGAAACAGTACTAATCTAAAATCAACTAAAATTTGATGATCGATTAACTGGAGATTATTAACTGGATGTTATTATTAACAAGTGTAGTACTTTTCAGGACATCAGTGAATTAACCCAGAGTATTTACATTCCACGTGGTGTGAACACCGATGCGCTCAGCAAGACAGCACAATGGGAATTCATCCCAGAGGGCTACAAGGTAGGAATTTTAGTTTTAAAGGGGTTATGTTAGCAAGTTTAGTGAGAAGGGAGTGAGTATAGTGAGTAGTTTTATAGTGGTTATGTTGGCAAGTTTAGTGAGAAGGGAGTGAGTATAGTGAGTAGTTTTAAAGTGGTCATCTTAGCAATGAGAAGGGAGTGAGTATAGTGAGTAGTTTTATACATGTAGTGGTTATGTTAGAAAGTATAGTGAGAAGGGAGTGAGTATAGTGAGTAGTTTTATAGTGGATATGTTAGCAAGTTTAGTGAGAAGGGAGTGAGTATAGTGAGTAGTTTTATAGTGGATATGTTAGCAAGTTTAGTGAGAAGGGAGTGAGTATAGTGAGTAGTTTTATAGTGGATATGTTAGCAAGTTTAGTGAGAAGGGAATGAGTATAGTGAGTAGTTTTAAAGTGGTTATGTTAGCAAGTGAGAAGGGAGTGAGTATAGCGAGTAGTTTTATAGTGGTTATGTTACTAAGTTTAGTGAGAAGGGAGTGAGTATAGTGAGTGGTTATATAGTGGGGAAAGTGTTGACCACAATTATTAACCCGGTTGTTAAAGGCAAGCCAAATTGAATAACAATGGGTACCTTTTTATTGTGGAGTCTGAGTGTTCATTTGTAGAAACAAGAGAGTTCTCTTCCTGTGTACTTGACTACCTGTCCCATCCTGTATCAATAGACTTTTTGATCGTGTAGTTCCAGGAAATATCCATATGCCCACCATGGAATGAATTTGTAAAAGGACCCCCTTACCACCAGGAACTTCCAAACAAACCACCATTTTTCTAGGTCTTTTAAACCTTGTTCAGTGTTAAAAGATTGTTAGTGGATAAAATTTATGTGAATCTGGAGCTCAGTGATGTCCTGCTGTCATTACAGGTTGGTGATCATATCACAGGCGGGGACATGTATGGATCAGTTGTAGAAAACACCTTTATCAATCATAAGATTATTCTTCACCCTAAAGCAAGAGGAACCATAACATACATAGCACCGCCTGGTAGCTATTCTATAACAGTAAGTTAGGCTGGTTACCTAATGATATTCTAATGATATAAGCGGATTTCTCACCATATTTTTTTATTTTTCTAATATCCAGGATACAGTATTAGAAACTGAATTTGATGGAGAGAAAGCTAAGCATAAAATGTTGCAGGTTTGTTTACGAATGTATATTGTCGCTTCACTATACATGCTCTGATTGATTGAGAACTGTGCTATGTCAGTGAACAGAGCACAGTCCATAGATGTGACTATTGGATGTGAACTGGAATGGATTGGATGCGACTGGAAGGATTGGTAGGTAACTGGAATGGATTAGATGTGATTGGAATGGATTGGATGTGACTGGAATGGATTAGATGTGATTGGAATGGATTGGATGTGACTGGAATGGATTGGATGTGACTGGAATGGATTGGATTGGATGTGACTGGAAGGATTGGATATGACTGGAATGGATTGGTTGTGACTGGAATGGATTGGATGTGACTGACATGGATTGGATGTGACTGGATTGGATTGGATGTGACTGGAATGGATTGGATGTGACTGGATTGGATTGGATGTGACTGGAATGGATTGGATTTTTTCATATTAGATAGAAGTGTAATATTTGATATGAAAGGATTATAGCTGAATAATTCAACGTTTTAAAGGTTTGGCCTGTTCGTCAAATGAGACCAGTGACAGAGAAGCTGGCTGCTAATAATCCACTACTGACAGGGCAAAGAGTTTTGGATGCACTTTTCCCGTAAGAATATTTTAATGTTTATTATGAGTATCAATGGGAGAGGGAATTTCAGAGGGCCACTGGTTTTTCAGTACGATGTGTTTTATTGTAACTGTTGTGTGTCCCCTCTTTAAATAAAGTTTTATTATTATTATTATTAATGAAACATATCCTTTTTCTCTCGCTAGCTCGCTCCCTCCCTCTCTCTGTCTCTGTCTCTGTCTCTGTCTCTGTCTCTGTCTCTGTCTCTGTCTCTGTCTCTGTCTCTGTCTCTGTCTCTGTCTCTGTCTCTGTCTCTGTCTCTGTCTCTGTCTCTGTCTCTGTCTCTGTCTCTGTCTCTGTCTCTGTCTCTGTCTCTGTCTCTGTCTCTGTCTCTGTCTCTGTCTCTGTCTCTGTCTCTGTCTCTGTCTCTGTCTCTGTCTCTGTCTCTGTCTCTGTCTCTGTCTCTGTCTCTGTCTGTCTCTGTCTGTCTGTCTGTATCCTCTAAAATCGAACCTGAATAAAAAATAGGCCTTAGTCATTGTGTGCAATGGTTTTAACAGACCCCGTGTCATTCCCAAGATTATCATTTTTTTGTTTAATGGTTGTTCAAGAGACGTCGGTGAATATGGGTACAACTCAGACAAAGAATCTTATTTTCAATAGAATGATAGGTGATCTGAAATGGGGAAACTACACTACAAGGATTGTCAATTGGTATCAATTGTTATTTAAAGTGTTCTTACATATATTGTAGGTGTGTCCAGGGAGGTACCACAGCTATTCCTGGAGCATTTGGTTGCGGTAAGACAGTCATTTCTCAATCTCTGTCCAAGTATTCCAATTCTGATGTCATTATTTATGTGGGTTGTGGTGAAAGAGGAAACGAGATGTCAGAAGTACTTAGAGACTTCCCCGAGGTAATCTTCAACATTCAAAAACCAAAATTTAAACATCAGGTGGGTTTGATTAACTGCTTGTTTTATCTCCTCAGTTGACTGTAGAAATCAATGGACAAGTAGAATCAATCATGAAGAGAACAGCTTTGGTAGCGAACACATCTAATATGCCAGTAGCTGCTAGAGAGGCGTCCATCTACACTGGTAAGCTAGTATGCTAAGGCTTTTTATTGTTACGAAATTATTTCTAAACGATTGTTGTTGTCAGGTATAACACTGTCTGAGTATTTCCGTGACATGGGTAAGAATGTAAGCATGATGGCTGATTCTACTTCCCGGTGGGCTGAAGCATTGCGTGAGATCTCTGGTCGTTTAGCTGAAATGCCTGCAGGTAACAAACCAATATTAGTTCTGAATGTGGTTTGCCGCAGACAGAGTAGAAGTGACTTACTATTTTTAACAATCAACAGATAGTGGTTATCCAGCCTACTTGGGTGCCCGTCTGGCTTCCTTCTATGAGCGTGCTGGCCGTGTGCAATGTCTTGGAAATCCTCAGAGAGAGGGGAGCGTGACCATCGTTGGAGCCGTTTCCCCCCCTGGAGGTGACTTCTCAGATCCAGTCACCTCAGCTACTTTGGGTATCGTTCAGGTTAGTTCAAGCAAAATCTGTAATTCTGTCTTAGTAAGTCGTCAATTTATGTTATGGAAATAATTTTATTATTTCAGGTATTCTGGGGTTTGGACAAAAAGCTGGCTCAACGTAAGCACTTTCCTTCAATCAACTGGCTCATCAGCTACAGCAAGTACATGAGATCATTGGATGATTTCTATGAAAAGAACTACCCTGACTTCGTGTCTTTGAGGACCAAGGTACGATCCTTGCGGAACACCCTTGCGATGCATTTGATTAATGTTTAGTATAGCACTGAAATCTGAATCTTTTCCACATTGCTTTTACAGATCAAGCAGATTTTACAGGAAGAAGAAGACCTCTCAGAAATTGTACAGCTGGTTGGTAAGGTAAGCTAAGAGTGCTGATGGATAAATTGCTTATCGGCTGATGTTGTAGTAGCGGACCTCCCGTGCTGGCCGAAGGCCCGCGCGAGCGGAGTACCATACTTAAAAAAATGGTAAATCATCGAGTTGATTTTTCATGTCTTGGCTGATGGCACTTCCGTCCGTCCGTCTCAAAACGTTTAACATTTCTATATTTATCTATTATTTTTAATATTTCTTAATTGATTTTAATGCTGGAGGAAAAATAATACGGAGAGCAAATATTACAACAAATATTCGGCCTTTTTTTAGCATTGTAAATCTTTAACAATTCGGTTGTTTTTAACCAACTATCGTATGTTTTTCGTTAAAAATACAGCTTTGTTCGCCTCTTATCGCTGGGTCCCATCGGCAAACAAAAGAAGACTTTCATTAAATAATTTGATATCTTTCTATCGATAATTTATTTAAATATTGAATGAAGTATAAATTTACACCAAATATTCAACTGTTCAGTATTTCGAGCTAGTATGATTATACAAATGATCAGGAATTTGTGTTGTTGAAAGATGTTATTGAATGAAGACCTTGTCTTTCACTTTGAAAAGCTACTAAACAGTCAAAAACATCTACAAAAGCCATTTTACTGACAAGAAATTCATCATGTTATATTTTGCATTGCATTTTGCTTAATTTTTCTATTTTGTCTCAGTTGTTTTTTAACGAGTTTATCTGAATCATGTAGGGTTTGTTTTTCGAAAACTTTTCTGTCATTCGTGATTTCCGTATCTTTCGCGCGCATGAAAATCGATGAAAAAAAAAAATCGAATTAAAATCGCATCTCAAAACCTAGTATTTACAGCTTATGTTTTCAAGCTTATCGAAAAGTAGTTAGGGCTTTTACAAAAGGATTAATGAGAATATGAATAACTCGGATCAGAAAACTATTTTGAACTGATGGCACATTTGGTTTTAACGTTCAGGGCCCTCATTTCACAAGTTTAGTTAGGTAATGATCTCCAGCCAATTTCCTCTCTGATGTTACCTAATCATTTATTTTCTTAATTTTATTGCGGTAAAAATACGATTCTTTAAAAAAAGCTAAACTCTTCATGGATAACCAAACATTGTCATGTAAAAGAAGTAAGCAGTTTTCTATTCTGGCTTTATGTGCCGTGTTCATTTGTCCATAAAGAAATAGGAAATCTCAGACTATTCTCGACTTTTTACATTTTCTGTAAGACCAAAACTCTTCATGATCTGTACACGCAAAAATAACTTGGAATAAAGCAGGTATAGTATAAATTCAATTAAGAAACATTTCAATTTGGGACAGTTTTTTGATTGGTTACCCCCAAAACGCAAAGCATTATGGGGATGCGAAAGTCGAGAATTTGGATTTTAATGAGAGACATCCAAGGTAAATTTCACTAACCTTGACATTTTATTGGATTATCTTTTTCAAATAAAATTAACAAGTTATTCAAAATGTCGGCCATGGAAAACTTTGTCGAAGAATTTTCAAGAATAGAACTAGCCCCTGGGGTGGAAGGTGGAGAGTTGTGTACATGTGACAAAATTCCTAAGTGGGAGAGTACTAAGGTGAAAACAAAGACTCGTGCGAAGAAAACGATGTAGTGCATTTCCGTTTCATTTTTTTCATTTCATGGTTTCCCTTATGGGGACATTGTCTTCATCTCGATGTAAAAGCAATTGAAGATTTTTTGCCCGATGGATTTTATTTTCATCTTTCAGTTTTATCTAAATTGGTCTCTGCTATTGGGAGCTCCGCTTTTAGGCAGTGCCTAAATATATATATATTATGTTAGTTAATGATGGTTTTAGTAACATAGTGACTAAACTACTGTCGTACAATCCAGGGTTCTCTTGCCGAGTCAGACAAAATTACACTCGAAGTTGCCAAGCTTCTTAAGGATGATTTCCTGCAACAAAATGGCTACACTCCTTACGACCGCTTCTGTCCCTTCTACAAGACTGTGGGAATGCTGTCTAATATAGTCTTATTTACGAACAAGCTAGACATGCTGTAGAAACTACTGCACAGTCAGATAATAAGATAACCTGGGCTGTGATCAAAGATAACATGGCGAACACGCTATATGCACTTTCCACAATGAAGTTTAAGGTGAGAACAAATCGAAACTAAAGAGTAGTGCCGGGTGGTGGGATATCGGATGTTATTATAATTTTAGACTTGAACATAGATTTTCTCGCGCTGTGATTGGTCAAGCAAACAGTGACTCTGAGACGATATTATCACTGGAGAGATGATTATGTTTTATTTAAAAAACGAGAAGGAATGGGTTTTTTGTTTTAGGAATAAAACAACGAAACGTAGCCGAGTGGTTTTAGACCTGATAAAACACGATCTACGAGTTTCTTAAATGGCTTCAAAATCTTATGAACAATTTATAAGATTTTGGTTCAACTGGTGCCACCATACACGTCATGAGCATGGACTTTTATACATCGATAGCAGTTCGTATGTACCTGTCATGCGCAGTTGAGGTTTATACGTCACTATCATGTGCAGTCATTCCCAATAAAGGCTCCCACATTTTAAAGAGACAGCATGCTAGTATCAAGACAGGATTGCTAGTCAATTAGATTTCGTGGGTCGTCGGTGATCTTATGTGAGACAGACCTTAATGAGGCTCTGAGTCTTCATCTAAATTTGGATACACTTATTTCAATTAAATTAGTCACCTGAAAAGATATAAAGCTGAGGCCGACAAGGATTAATGGTAGATTCATTTTACCCGTTCAACCGCTGTTCACTGTTCATGGACTTGCGAATCTTTTACTGGTTACAGTATCACCTCTTCTGAGTATCATCGACCTGCAGTTTGTAGTAAAAACGCTTTATATATATGTATATGCTTTTTTGATATGAAAAGCTTCCCATGATGCTCAGTGATCTCAGCTTTCTAGGTTTTTTGATTACTAACTTTATTGAAATAAGTGTATACCTTATTAGTATTCTTTTTATAAAGAATACTAGTGTAGAGTTCTTTATCGGATATAAAGGTCCATGCACGTGACGTGTGTGGTGGCTCCAATTGGACCAAAGGCATATAAATTATTCATGTTTTTTGAAGAGGTTTCTCAAAGTTTGCCAGAGCGGAAGTAATACTAAAACTTTTTTCCTCTGAATTTCGTCTTTTCTCTGATATTCCAGTCTAACATTTTACTGAAACAACTTATTCGCCTCAGGCTCAGTGATTATGTACTGTTTAATAAACGAGCAGTGTTTTATAAAACACGATCTGCGAGTTTATTGAACGGCTTAGGAAACTCATGATGTAAGTTCTCATAGTGTACCGAATTCTTTACGAAATGAACCAAGTTTGATAGAGAAAATCCAAGTTAAAGTTTATGCAAATGAAGACGAATCTATATCAGATATAAAACCTCCTTCACGGTCTATTGTGTTTCCTTCATGAATTATTAATGCTTTTATATGATAAATATTTAACATTCAAAACCTCATGAATAATTCATAAGCCTTTGGTCCAATTTGGACCTATATATCCGATAAAGAACTCTACACTAGTAATCTTTATATAAAGAATACTAGGCTACGCCTCGCTGTTTCTTACCTGATAAAACACTCAACCTCGTTTTTTAAATAAAACATAATCACTTCGTCGGAATATTGTTAAGTAACTGACTAGTTTATATTTGAATTATTCCTAGGATCCTGTTAAAGATGGTGAAGCGAAAATCAGAGCTGATTTTGGCGAATTAGCGGAGCAAATTCAACAAGGATTCCGTTCATTAGAAGATTAGATTAATACATTTGACATCTTGTCAAACGACATTTTTTCACGCTAGTGTTTTTTATTCAATTTACCTATCATCAATTTATCTATTAGACCTGTTTCGAATTCCAAATTACCGCTGTGTTTCTTGATTACAGACTCATTTGCACAGGGTTAGCCTCGTATCAGTATCTAAATATTCACAAATACCAACGGTAAAGTAAAGAATGCACAACTTCAACAATACAAACACTTTGAAACTCGACGGACCTTGACTGGAACACTTGAATATTCTGCACAAACTCGAGGATAACCCTGCAGTGGCGGATCCAGGATTTTTCAAAACGGGGTCCAGTCCTATAACTGCGCATAAGTGCATCATGCAGTTTGTCCGGGAATGGCGATTGCTCGATCTTTTTGGAATACTTACTTGAGCTTTGCAAATTACCAGTACGACGCCAAAAACAAGCTTAACAACAGGACACGACCCAAAATTTCTGTAATAGTTTAAAAAAAATTAAAATCTACAGAAGATATTTTTCTTCATATCAAAAAATTCAAAAACAAAACAAAACAAAAACAACGGTGGGGTGGAAAAACGGGTGCAGCGGACCCCTTCGCACTACCCCTAGATCCGCCACTGCCCTGTGCAAATGAGTCTGTAATCAAGAAACACAGCGGTAATTGGAATTCGAAACAGGTCTATTTAGGTTCCGAATCTCCTTAGTCACCGTTGCTATGTCCCACAAACTCAACAATATTATAAAACTCTGACGGCAAAAAAAAATTTATAATTTCTGTGAAAATAGAAGAGAATTGCCCCGTAATCCTTGTGCTTTTTAAAACAGATGCAGTGTTGTTGTTTGTGGGACACGAATCTAATTATGTTTGGAAAACTACTACAACGGTGATTGGTTCATTAAGGCTGGTTTTCACTAGCGACATAAGCGACGGAAGCAGAAGCAGAAGCATGAGCATAAGCATAAGCATAATATCGTTATGTTCTAGTGTAAATGAATGTGACGGAAGCATAAGAGAAACAATAGGAAGTTTCCCGTGCAGGGGACTGAGTACGAGAATTTAATTGGCTTACCACCTTGTGCTTCTGTATGTTTAAAGACGGAAGCATAAGAATCTGGTTTTCACTAGCGACATAAGGACGGAAGCAGAAGCATAAGCATAAGAAAAAGGAAACCTTCCGTTCCTTCTGCTTATGCTTCCGTCGATGTTCTGCTTCTGCTTACGTCTCCGTTTCTTGATTTTCACAGGAACATAAGACGTCTTACGCTTCTGCTTCTGCTTCCGTCGCTAGTGAAAACCAGGCTTTATAGTCGGTACCATGGATTCAATATATTTCTCAATGTAAGCTTTTTTCGACAGAATTTCATTCACTAAATTAAAAAAACGCATTCTTGTCTGGGGAAAAAAGAAAAATGGCCTTAACTAGTAAGCGCCTCATGATAAAACTTTAAACAATTAAGAGGATTATTAATGGAATTTAAAAAACGACTTTTAAGTGGCCTTTGTTTATCTTTGTTTATCTTTGTTTATCTTTGTTTATCTTTGTTTTTCTCTGTTTATCAAATCGGTTGTAGTTCAGTATTTAGTAGACCACAATCTGTGCCATTTAAATGCATAAAGCAATTGGTCTTGTGATAAATAAACCTACTAAAACCACAAGAATATCCTCACTTCGCGAAGTGTTAGTTCCACTGAACTTTTATCAATGATTTCTTTCAAAAGACCCTTGATCTGAATTCGAAAGGCTACTGATAAAATAATGTCGTATGATCATATATGTGGTGGGAAACTGAAGTAAAGAGGCTTGCGTGCTGTTTGTGGCGTCAAATAAACGGATTAATTATAAATCGCATTTAAAGTGTGGATCAATTCCTCAATAAATGAAAGATTTGTTTATCCTACACCTCGGGACACCTGCAATGTGTCGAGTATTATGCTACTAAAATCCTTTTCCGTTAAAACCTACTATGAGTACTCGTCTTTCTTACTTGTAGACACTTGCTACACTGAACCACTTCCTGTGCACATTTGCTATCAATGATGGATCAATTTGATGGATTAGAGAGTCTGTTTCCTAGAAAAAAAGAAAGAGGGCTTTCAGCTTGATTCGATCAATCAGTCGGATATGTTGGCAATTGTAATGAAGAGGGGGCTAGCTGGGAGGAGCCATTTCATGTATTTTATAACGGACTAAAGCCCAGCTGGGGGAAAAAAGCAGTTGGTAATCATACAGTGTATGCATGTTTATGAATAATTATTGGAGTTTAACCACAGTAACCTTGCGAATTTACCATCAGACTCCAGTGGTCACAAGCTTGAAACAGAGCTATTTTTTGACTAGGCTTATTTTTGGGCGTTAGAAATGTCCAAGAAACACAGAAATGATTTGCACGATTTGGCTCTTTTAACGGTAAGTTCGATTGAATGTTGCTTCACCATCAGTTGAAAGTCATTTGAAAGTATTATAACATTTGTTCCTACACGGGTCTGCAGGTTTTTCTAGCATCAACGAACATCTTAATAGTAGGAGGACAGGAACAAGCATTTTTACAGATTACTTCGTGTATACCAAACGGTAAGGAAAAAGTAATTAAAATCCTTGGAGAAAGCAGAGAGACGATGTCACAAATGATGGATGTTGTCTAGGAAAACTTTGAATACAAAAGCCCACCTGCAAGATTGGGTATATTTTGAATAAAAACGGGTTTAAAGTATTTATTCCACTATGAACCAAGGAAAGAGAAATCGTCTGAAGCTATCAGTTATAATTAAATAGTAGTTTTCGCTTACGGAACACAAATGGAATATTGATTTAGATTTGTACAATTAGATAAAATAAAATATGAATAAAAATACGACAGCTAGAGTTGAGATGAGAAGTCATTTGTCTTCGTTGAATAATTATCGCAACTGTTGGAGTGAATTTGTTTTTCCATTCATGTTACTATAAAAAATTCATTATGGGATATAACATACTTCAGACAGAAAGATACTTGATTAAATATTTTTTTTCCTTTTTATAATCGGTAATCAAATGTTGTATGCTACCATTCTATTATTTTCAATGCTATTCACTTCGATCTATATTGATTTTTCGCCATTTCAAAATTCACTACAAGCTAATTTAATTTTATTCACAACTTATAAATTATTTGATAGGATAAAAAATTTATAGCGCGCATGTTTTTCAAACCGGACCAATACCCTATGAGTAATATTACTTGTTTTTCAAACCCCCTCGTGTTATGACTGATATATTCTCCCTGTTGCTAATCAAACACAGTTCGTTCCAATCGGATGTTGACAATCCTGATCTCTAGCAATATCTTGTGCGATTAGAAAATACTCTTCTATTTATTAGGATCTGATAACTAGCAGTTGCACTATTCACATTTACGTAGCCGATAACAGAGTAATGGTCAAACCGGTAGAGTGCGTGCCTTATATTCGTGAAAAAGTTTACTATCGAAAATGTACAGATTAGTGCAAAGTTTTCTGGGTATGGGGTCTACTTAGGTCTATTGAGATTACTATTTCTTTCAACTAACGTTTTTCACGGATATATGGTATGCTCTCTAACAAAGAAGAAACAAATTAGTAAAAAAAAACAATATTCTCACCAGAGACAAATTATTAATTAGCGTGTGGTTTGGTCATATTTCGCCCAGAGCCAACAAATCAATCAAATTCACACGATAGAAAATAGCCTATTAGAGATATAATATTTATTAAGGAAAATCAGTTGTAATTGCCAGAACCATGCCACAGCGCCTGGAAGCATGTGCCGAAAGACACAGGAGAGTAAAAGAAAAAGTGACAAGTTGAGGCTTGAAAACAAGAAAACAATATTGAATATATGAAACCCAGCTAGAGTTAGGTTGTGGGTTGTTATGAGAAAGAATGAAAACGAACAATTTTAAAGGGGCACTTGGAGGAAAATAGATAAAAATGGAAATGACTTAAAAGTTAGTTAAAAGTATCTGTGTGGCCCCAACAGTAGCCAAGCAACATATATTTTTCACAGTAAAATGTGTCGGGTAAAAGTTATCAATTTTATTTAGCAATATAAATTGTGGGTAAATGACGTCATTTTTTTATTTATGCAACCCTATTGTTCTTTTTTCTTTTAACCCAAAATTTCTCAATTACAAGTGGTTCCAGGCTAAATTTTCACTAATGTGGTTTACATAATCATGATTGAGTCATATTATTTTCATCCAAGTGCCCCTTTAAACTATCTATTGCTACATCTAACATGGCTGCCGAGCGAGAAAGTCCTGTATTCTTTATTCACAGTTAAGAGCTGCTTACTCGGCCTTTTTTTGAATAATAATTGCTGGGCGCTCTCAGTAAACAAGCGATAGTCCAACTTTACAACAAAACAATCTCTCTTAAATTCGTAAAAGAGCTGAAACCTACTTTAGCACGGATCTTTACTGGAATGGGAATACGGCTACATAAAACCGCAAAGGGTAACCCTGACCAAGATGGCAGAGAACTCGAAACTGCCGGAGTATTTAATAATAGTTTAATTTTCGCCTCAGGAGTTGGGAACTAGTTTAATTTTTTTCTCATTATTTTTTAGTTAGAAAATCATATAGCTTGTAAAAAATGTCAGTCAATCCTAAATCAAATAGGAGTGAAGTCATCTTGCATACTGCGATTGTGGGGACGGATCACAAACGCACTATGATAAGGCCATTAGATAATTACTGGGGAGGGGGGGTTGTCTAAATCCCCCAAAAAATATCAAGCAAGAACTTCACGTACGAAAAATATGTCGCGCAACCTTTCCTTCCAGTAAACAAATATCGAGTAAACAAAAATATGCTTTATAAAGGGGTTGGTAAAAAAAAAAAAAGGAAAAGAAATATATCGTTCGACATAGAATCCTGCAACTCAACCCCCCCCCCCCCCCCCCCCACCTCAATTATCTAACGTTTCATCCGCTTACTACTGTTGAGTACTAAGAGCATAAGTGGTCAAGGCAATGAATTGCTAATTGGAACATCCACAAGAAGTTGATTTTGATTGACATCTTGCAGGATATTCATAATGCAGCAACTCAGTTAAAAAGACAAAGAATGAATATTTACTTGCATCAGGATTGAATCACAAATTGATATTTTTCTGAATAGACCTTATTCGTGGTGTGACAATGTTTTCCCAATTCAGCATGACGAACCTCCAGAGGATTCATTTTCTTTTGTTTTTACTCTTCGAAAAATTCATGAGTAATCCAATAGGATTACGAAAGGAATAACGATATCCCGACGAGTTTCAAAACAATAGCTCTTCATTCCCCCAGAGGTTTGTCACGCTGAATTGGGAAAACATTGTCACTCCACGAATAAGGTCTATTGAGCTGCTTTGGGAATGTCTTAGCAAGAAGTTCATGAGTACGAAATAGGCCTTGCTGTCCCATAGTAAAGTAACCATTTTATATTTGGTAACCAGGCTCGTTTTTGTGCAGGTCGTATTCCTTCATACTGACCAGTGCTTATCATTTGTATTCAAGATGCACACGGCACTCGACGCGACGTCTGGACTGGACTGTCCCAAGGAACATTAGCCGCACTCAAAGCTGACCCTCGTTACCCTAATAACGCGAGTACGGCAGAATTTGTACAGTCGTTAGAGGCTCCCAGAGGTCGTGGTAATATGTATGGACAGAAGCTAAGTGCCTTCTTCATCCCACCAGAAACAGGAAACTACGAGCTCTACATGGCATGTGATGATCAGTGTGAGCTAATGGTCAGTAATGATGAAGATCCAAGCCATGCGCACTCAGTACTGAAAATTACGCATTGGACTCCCTACAGAAATTGGAATTTGTAAGTTTTTACAGTCAAACAAGCTCAAGCGTTGACCCCTAGATTCGACCAATGAAATCATTAGCCAACTATTCTTTTTATACGTACGAACCAGAATAACGAAGTATTGCAATATTCAAATGAAAATTCAGTTCATTATTCGCTTCATGATGAAGAAGGTAAATCATCTAAATTTACAGATACCTTGGGGCAGAAGTCGCTCTCTTATTTCATAAGCATACACACTAGGTATACCTCAATTACTTGGAGGATATTATCAGTAATTTTGTAGGGAACGCTCCCGCCTTCAGCGAAATGGATACACAGTTCCATGTCGTCGATAGTGTTGAAGTATTTTCTGGACTCCGCGAAATTGCTTATTGGGCAATCCGCTATTGCTAAGATCAATAATTTTCTGTCGAACAATATCAGGTAAAGTTTTTCCCGCATATAAACACGGCCATAGACTATTTCTGGCAGCCATGTTTTCTTGGTCTTCCGGCTGTGTTAGCACTGATTAACCAATCAAATTGTCGTATATTGAATTTAAAATTGATTAAAATTTTCATATCTTCGTTTTCGAAGTTGTAAATTTCAACTGAATAATAAGATCGAAATTCGAAAATTAAAATCATTAATCAACTCTAGGGGTCAACGCGTGAGCTCGTTTGACTGTTGTAAAGGACGTTTATGGGCAAAAGATCCCATTGTCAGATTTTTATTATATTTTGCACGATGAAACTAAATCATGTTAGAAGTAAAATAAAAAAATAAAACATGGGGTTTCCCGCGACTTCGTTTTAGCCGTCCAAATGCGTGGAAGTTCTTTTTACGGTAAAAAACGCTCGCGAGAGAGTGAACAACGTAGAAATGAAGGCTGTAAGAATAAGCCATATTTTACTAAAAGAAATAAATTGATCGTACCCGTTTTCCCCAGAACTCTACAAAGAAAAACAAATAATCACGGTTATCTTTTAAATGTTGTGTTAAAAAGCTAGAAATATAAAATATTGTTGTTCAAAGAATAAAAATAAAAGGGTGTTAAAGTATATGTATTAAAAGCCAGACTAAACATCCTTGTCTTTAATCCCGGCCTAAAGTAGATTCACGTCCAAATACTTGTGTAGTTTCCAACTCATTTTCTCTTACCCAGTCTTCCAGGTAATACCGCACAGCGTTCAGCTGAAATGTATTTAACCGCTGGTCACTTGTACTACGTACAGGCAATAATGGCACAAGGCCGTGGTGCCAATCATTTGTCTGTTGGCGCGAAATTCCCAAGTGGTCGATATGATAGACCTTTGTCCAATGAATATCTACTTCGATATGCACCCGGTAAGGATGGAATTTGGAGTAACCATATGATCAAACAGGAATAGCGATACTTCACTAATGTGAGATGAGCCTTTGTTGATCATGTGCCAACCAGACCTCGACGACACAGAGCAACTCGTGATGAGCGTTTACGGATTTTGCTTGTAAACATGAAATATCGCTATTTTACGATTAGAAACCGACCCCGAATGGTCTTCTAGTTAATATCACATGGAGCGAAGACAACAAGACTTTTAGACCATTCGAGAGGTCTTATTTGTTTAGTATAACCCACTAATTGGTCGAATAAATCGATAAAAACAATTTTGAAATTAGTTTTTCGCGTCGTTTCAGTTTTCAAAACCGGCACTTCTCGCTACTAGTGGTCTATCATTAATACAACACTAGTGTCTCAGCCAATCAGAGCGAAGGATTTGTGATAGACCATTAGTAGATTTGTACTTATACATGTTAACAACAATAGGAAAAGAGAAAGAATGGTGAGATCGGAAAGGGAAAACGATAGCAAATTCGTCAACAGATCACATCGTTGTCTTGTCTTCCAGGAGCAATCGACTTGACTACCTCAGGGGAGTGGGATCAGTGGTCGTCGTGTAGTTTAACAAGTGGTCGTTTTGTCTTGTCTTCCAGGAGCATACGGTGTGACTACCCCAGGGGAGGGGGGTCAGTGGTCATCGTGTAGTTTAACAAATGGTCGTTTTATCTTGCCTTCCAGGAGCATACGGTGTGACTACCCCAGGGGAGTGGGGTCAGTGGTCGTCGTGTAGTTTAACATGTGGTGGAGGATTACAAGTAAGGAATCGCACATGTCTGTTTCCGCTACCTATTTTTTCACAAATCGACTTGACGGGCAAAGAAACAACGGAAACCAGGAAATGTATACCTTTCTACTCTTGTCCAGGTTCGTATTGTTGCTATTGATAAATGTGTTTACTACAACCTTTAATGCGGTGCAAAGGGGAATTAAGAGAGACTTTTATAATGACATTTAATATGTTATTTGATATCATCAGCACCACCCGCACAAGTCCATGCCGAAACCGTCGATTCGACATCTATTCAAGTCTCGTGGTCTCCCTTCATACTCAATTCGTCTTCAATGGAACTAGTAGGCTATGAAATAAACTTTCAACGTTTGTTTATTTTTCCTCGTACGTCTACAAGGAGAACAAGAAGAGCTGCCAACCAAGTCGCTACAAACCAAATCGCATTCAATCACGTGATTCTTCAAGCATCAGATACAGGTCACGTGATGGTACCTCCTAGTTACCAATCTGCTGTATTGAGTGGTCTGTTTTCTTATTCTACGTATTGTATACGAATTGCTACAGTTTCAAATATTTGGAAAAGTGAGCCGAGCGCATGCGTAAACGTAACTACTGCTGAAGATGGTAAGTCAGGATAGGTACGTTGCCCTTGGGTACTGTACGCCAGAATCTCCGAGGCAGGGATGATGGTGCTACCAGTTACGTGGATCAACTCAACTTACAATATCATTCTGATTCCTTTTTACTGTATCGAAGAGAGACGCTGGCCGAATAAATCTCCTAGTCACTTTGGTTTTTAATAATAATAATAGTATTAATGATAATGATAATAATAATAACAATAATAATAGTATTAATGATAATAATTTTTACTATTTAAAATATCTTAACCATAATAATACCTAATTGATCACGACAGTGAGTGCGACAGTTATTTCCGATTTCAGGGAAGTCCCAATATCGATATCTTCTCAGCGGTTAAACACTCAACGTTTCCGATATATGAGCGTGGTCCAGCATCTCCTTGACTACAAATGTCAATCATTATTATCGTAAACCATCGAAACGTCTTAATTTTACTATCGGATATAGAATAAATGTAGCAAAGAGTGGCATGACAGGATCCATGCTGAGTCAGCAATCTGTCTCCATTTGTTTTGTTTTTTAGTTCCAAGCTCAGCGCCGTTAAACGTAACAACGAAAAACCTGACAAGTGTCCACAAAATTGAAGTCACGTGGACGCCTGTTCCGTCGGGAAAACACAACGGAATAGTACTTGGGTACCACATCAGAGTTCGCACGCTGAGCATCGCTAATGCGAAACCCAAAGACGCAAACGAAAAGGTTATTAGGGTGTTGATACCACTTGTTACGACAGTACTGACAGGACTTGAATCGTTTACTGTCTACAGTATCCAGGTAGCCGCCTTCACGGCGATAGGAGATGGACCTTATAGTCTACCAGTCATTGCTGGTAAGTCTGTTGTCAACAACATGATCTCAAATAATGATATTTATCTATCTACTCGTTCCTTGTAGAAACCTGCCGCTGTCCAAAACGAATGTACGCCAATTGGTGGATTCTTCCTCCTCTCACGACCAGGTCAGGAGGCGTATCTCGTGGTATATTCCCAACATTGCTTTCCAATATGATCCAATACGCATGTGCGCTGTGCAAAGGCCATAGACAAACTGTACTAGAGCTGGATAAAACAAATCCTAAAGAAAAGAATCACTCATTGGCCCTAAAAGAAAACCAACTTCAGGTCAGAAAATCCATCAAACATACAGTTCATGTTAGTTATCCGCTGAGTGTGGAGAAGACAGAACAGTTGTCTGGTGAGGGTTTTCAGTTCGTACCTGTGATCGAGGTGTCCTCAGCTGTCATATACATCAAGAAGAAAATATCGAATGAAGTATATGCCAAGATGCTTGGCTCATCTCTGTTCAGCTGCTGGCCAATGACCGTCTTGGTTTTCGTATTCTCTTTACTTGCTGGCACCATACTGTGTATTCTGGTACGTCTGTCTTAAATTACTCTTGCTTCAAGCTATACACCTCTTTCAATGAACAATGTCATCGCCAAAAGGCGATAGGCAATAGGCGAAAAGCTATAGGAGATAGGTCATTCCAAGATCAAAGAATAGCTGGAATGACTTATATATATCTTATCATTATTCTTGCCAACCACACAGATGTTGTTGTTGAGATATTTAGTGTTCACATATAGTCAATGCCATACCATTTTTAAACGCCTGGACTATTCGTGTGTTGCATGCCCACTGTACTGTGTGCCTCTCGGTCGAGCAATCGCCAGTCACCGATCGCAATTGCCGTTTGCCCCTTCAACGTTTTTTTGAAATAGCTGTATGACATATGTTTAATCTTACAGGAGACGATATCTTACCCGCAACAGATCATGGGCAATTCATCGTTCTTGAGAGCAATATACGAATATTCTTGGTGTGCATTCATATCAATGACCAGCGTCGGGTGAGTTAATCTTTAATTACACACGAGGAGCTACAAGGTTAGGGTGCGTTAGTTGTGACGTATTTCCGGATTCAACTGCACGCAAAAACTGCTAAAATGAAACGAAAAGTGTTCTCAATTAAACTTCCAATTTAAACAATTAGAAATTTGAAAAAGCACGAAAAATCTTTCAGCTTTTCGCTTTGGACCCACAAGTCGTTTCTTCATATGATTGAACTTATAATTACACGATTAGTATAGCCATGCCTGAATAATCTGTGTTTGATGGACAGGTATGGAGATCGCTTCGCTCGGTCCAATCAGGGACGGATATTCACCATACTTTGGTTCATCGTTGGTTACGTCGTCACAAGTATATTCGTGGCTACACTTGCATCTTCGCTCAACGTTAAAGTTGTTGTTACAACGAAAAATCCCTCACAGGGAGGAAAGGTAATGATACCGCTGACTGAGATTGTCCGACGTGATCTTGACAATTTAGACGGCGCATGCGCAAAGACAAATAGGTTAGGCAAAAGTTCCTCTGTTACAGTGAATCGGCCTTACACAGGCGGCTACCATGTTGACTGGAATAATAGATTTTTCCAAGACCAGCCTTTACATTCAAGTGCATGAGAATAAATTGGTGAAGACTGTGAGTAAGGCCAATGAAATAAAAGCACATTTTACTGAGCAAAACGCCAAAAGTCTGACCAAAAAGATACGGATAATTTGTCCCAATTGCACCAGACTGCAAAAAGTGGTTTTTGCAGTCCTGTAACGATGATGATTGCCTAGAAGGGAAAGTCTTATCAAAGGTTTTTGTGGCATAGCGATAGGATCCTTTTAAAGTTACATTATGGCTATTTTTGGTTTATGTACTGTAGGTTGGTGTTCTTGAGAAGACCGTAGAGTATCGTGTTGCTACTAAAATCAATGGCACCAAAGGAACAAAATGTAAGTCATGTATCGAACTATAGCAGTCAGTCAGTCAGTCAGTCAGTCAGTCAGTCAGTCAGTCAGTCAGTCAGTCAGTCAGTCAGTCAGTCAGTCAGTCAGTCAGTCAGTCAGTCAGTCAGTCAGTCAGTCCAGTCAGTCAGTCAGTCAGTCAGTCATCAGTCAGTCAGTCAGTCAGTCAGTCAGTCAGTCAGTCTAGTCAGTCAGTCAGTCAGTCAGCAGTCAGTTACTAGTAAGTACAGACATGACTGATATAGGTATACTGACTGACTGACTGACTGACTGACTGACTGACTGACTGACTGACTGACTGACTGACTGACTGACTGACTGACTGACTGACTGACTGACTGACTGACTGACTGACTGACTGACTGACTGACTGACTGACTGACTGACTGACTGACTGACTGACTGACTGACTGACTGACTGACTGACTGACTGACTGACTGACTGACTGACTGACTGACTGACTGACTGACTGACTGACTGACTGACTGACTGACTGACTGACTGACTGACTGACTGACTGACTGACTGACTGACTGACTGACTGACTGACTGACTGACTGACTGACTGACTGACTGACTGACTGACTGACTGACTGACTGACTGACTGACTGACTGACTGACTGACTGACTGACTGACTGACTGACTGACTGACTGACTGACTGACTGACTGACTGACTGACGTTGAGCGATCATTATCTGATATATGGAATAAGGAAATTGACATCCCTCAAAAGCGAACCTAGATTTGTCATAACTCGCTTTATGAAGAATTATAGGCCTGATTTAATAGTCGAGGATCTCAAAAATGTTCATTGGACTCTAATAGACAACTTAAATGGTCCAAATGAGATGGTACATTTCTGGGAGAATTCTTTTCTTGACATCATTAATAAGCACTTGCCTATTAGGAAAAGAAGAATAAAGAACAGGCCCTGTCCGTGGCTAACACACGATATAAGAGGGTTAATGCATCGGAGGGACTATCTTAAGAAACAGTATATTAAATTAAAAACTGATGCCATTTGGTCTAGCTACAAAATTGCTAGAAATGAGGTCAATGTTGCCATTAGGAAAGCAAAGAAACGGTATGTTACAAATGAAATAAGCAACAATGAAGGTGATAGCAGACGTACATGGAAAGCGTTGAATTTATTACTCGGCCGGAAATCAAAGATAACTGGCATTTCAGAGTTAAAAATAGACCAGTCTATTTATACTGATTCAGATACGATAAGTGAAGCTTTCGATAATCATTTTTCAACAATTGCGTCAAAAATTGCTGATGATATTAAACCAGCACAAGTGTCTCCTACATCCTATGTTACTAAAGCAACCTCACGTTTTGTTCTTGTAAATGTTGAACCTTCTTATATCGTTAAACTTCTATCAAAATTAGCTGTTTCAAAAGCCACTGGCCTGGATAATATTCCTGCTAGGCTATTAAAGGATACAGCTCAAATTATTGCTTATCCCCTTTGTGCTATTTTCAACAAATGTTTAGAAACAGGTATTTTTCCAGAAAATTGGAAAAGAGCCAAAGTGTCACCTGTTCATAAAGGGGATAAGAAAAACGATCCTAGCAACTATAGACCAATTTCAGTTCTGCCAGTGATTGCCAAGGTGTTTGAAAAGATAATTTTTGATCAACTTTATTCATATTTTTCTTCTAATAATATTCTGAGCAAATTTCAGTCGGGCTTTAGACCTTGCCATTCAACCCTTACGGCACTCCTTCAGGCAACTGAAAGTTGGTTTCAAAATATGGATCTTGGTCTCTTGAGCGGAGTACTGTTCGTTGATCTTAGTAAGGCATTTGATACCGTGAATCATAAAGTTCTATTAGAGAAACTTCAACTTTATGGTATTCAAGACAAATCCCTTGAATTGTTCTCTTCCTATCTTAACAATAGGAGTCAATGTTGTGTGGTAAACAATGCCTACTCTAAGTTCAGTGCTATTGAATCCGGGGTTCCCCAGGGATCTCTTCTAGGTCCTTTATTATTTTTGGTTTATGTTAATGATCTTCCCAACTGTTTGGAATGCACCACGCCTGGTATGTATGCAGACGACACGCACATTACAGCAACTGCCAGTAATGTAAGGGAATTGGAGGGACTACTGAATACTGATGTTGAAAATCTAAGCATGTGGCTTAGGGCCAACAGGCTCTCCATAAATTCTAGTAAAACTGAATTTATGTTAATAGCCTCCAATTACAAATTAAACCAGCTTATACGAAATCCCAACATTAACCTGGGTAGTGACAGCATTGAGCGAGTCACAAGAGCTAAATTACTAGGTGTGTTAATAGACGATAAATTGAGTTGGGATGGTCATATAGATAATATCATTATTCCAAGGGTAGTGAGGGGTCTGCGAATGCTTCGTACATTTAGATCTATTCTGTCAATCCCACAACTTATCTCTCTTTACAACTCGTTGGTTTTACCTCATTTCGATTACTGTTCTAGCTTATGGGGTAATTGCGGGAAGGTCCTGAAGGATAAAATTCAGAAACTCCAAAACAGGGCTGCTCGCATAATTACTCATTCTAGTTATGAGATCAGATCGGCCGAAATTCTAACAAGTCTCGGCTGGTCTGATCTTGAAACTCGAAGAAATACTCAGAAGGCTATCTTAATGTATAAAATTATAGAGGGCAATGCCCCAAACCTACTCAAAAACCTATTCAAGAAAACCAGCGAGTTGCACAACTATGGCTTACGCGGCTATGATTCAAACTTGAAGCTTCCTCTACCTCATTCCGAATTTTTGAAGCGTAGCCTGTCTTACAGCGGAGCCCAGCTATGGAATAATCTTCCATTGAGTGCAAGGACTTCTAGCTCTCTATGTAATTTCAGAAAACTAATAGAGTAAATTTATATTTTTATTATTCTCATTTTTAATACTCTTAATTTATTCATATCTATATTATATTTACTCTTCTATTTATTTCTTATACGGCTTTCTTGAAAATCAATGTAACAATTGAATGGAACAACCGTTGTAAAATAAAGGACTCTCTCTCTCACTGACTGACTGACTGACTGACTGACTGACTGACTGACTGACTGACTGACTGACTGACTGACTGACTGACTGACTGACTGACTGACTGACTGACTGACTGACTGACTGACTGACTGACTGACTGACTGACTGACTGACTGACTGACTGACTGACTGACTGACTGACTGACTGACTGACTGACTGACTGACTGACTGACTGACTGACTGACCTGACTGACTGACTGACTGACTGACTGACTGACTGACTGACTGACTGACTGACTGACTGACTGACTGACTGACTGACTGACTGACTGACTGACTGACTGACTGACTGACTGACTGACTGACTGACTGACTGACTGACTGACTGACTGACTGACTGACTGACTGACTGACTGACTGACTGACTGACTGACTGACTGACTGACTGACTGACTGACTGACTGACTGACTGACTGACTGACTGACTGACTGACTGACTGACTGACTGACTGACTGACTGACTGACTGACTGACTGACTGACTGACTGACTGACTGACTGACTGACTGCTGACTGACTGACTGACTGACTGACTGACTGACTGACTGACTGACTGACTGATCTGAATGACTGACTGACTGATCTGTTCTATCTAAGGTATATCATACAAGACTTTGGAAAAAATGTTGATCGATCTCACACAAGGCTACATAGATGGCATCTTATTGGACACGTTAAGCTCAAATAATCTGAACAGATCTGTTCTTCCTGATACTACGTACGATGTGGGGAAAACGTTTGATATCTCTTTCAGCTATGGGATTGGTCTATCAGGGGATGCAATCAAACTGGAAAGGTTATTCAATGAATACATTAAGAACAACCCTGTTAGTCTGCAGGATAACAGAAAGAAAAAGGATTCGACTCAAATAGCAAAGCAGGCCGCACATGAGGTAAGTATAACCCACCAGGCTATAGTGGTCACTAGGGACATTCAACCCTGTTGCTTACGATGATCTCCACGTGATTCCCCACCCACCAGGCTATAGTGGTCACTATAGGGACGTACAACCCTGTTGTTTACGATGAATTCCACGTGATTCCCTACCCACCAGGCTATAGTGGTCACTAAGGACGTACAACCCTGTTGTTTACGATGATCTCCGCGTGATTCCCCACCCACCATGCAAACTATAGTGGTCACTAGGGACGTACAACCCTGTTGTTTACGATGATCTCCACGTGATTCCCCACCCACCACGCTGAGGTGATGTTTCGTTTTTATCGTCTCAGGCCCCAAGCGAAACTCTATTAACCAAAGCAAAGGAAAAGCAAATAAATTTTTTCGATCCAAGAAACACGTTGTACGTCATGTCTGTGTACTTCGCGTCAGGGTTTCTGATTGGAGCCTTTTTAAGTGGATTTTTCTATTATTATATTTGCAATCGAAAAAGACCAAAAAAGAGAACAGAGGAAGGTACGAGATTTAAATTATTTGAATACCCAAATTGCCAAAAAATAACACGAGGTCTTTATGGATGGAGTAAAGACTGACTGTTTGGCACTGTTTAACTATACCACTATAGCATACAGTTAACAAAGTCCAATGGCAAATTTTCAACTATTTATTAACATTATTATTTTATGTATCTTTAGTTCCAGTTCAGTTAACCCCGGATCTCCATTCCGAATACGTTTTAATGCGTTCAATCAAGTACAAAGCAGAATTACGCGAAATTTTGGAAACATTTCATCAAAGATGTCTGTCAATTTCCCACAAACTGAAATCAAAACACAAAGAGGAAATAAGATTGTTGTTACGTGAATTACGTCATTCTAGGAACTCGCGTGAATATCGTCTAGTACCTGCGATGATACAGCATCACCGAGAATTCAAAGAAAATGGCTACAGAGAAACAGTGTTATAGACATGTATACAGCTATTTAAAGAAATGTTGGTGAAGTGGTGGTTTGCTTAGTAGGCCCGAACTGCACTATGGGTTATGTGAATCCAATCAGCGAAATTTCACAATAATATGCACTTTTACCAAACAAAACTTTATCTGCACTTTTATTCCGGTTGCTGATATCATATATTTACATATCATTCAAATAATCCTTAATAAATCTTGAATAATCCTTAGAAAATTGATCATACTTTGAAATCCCGTCCATTCTTCATTATCGGCTTTGAAATTTTACATATAATAAGATTTCAAGATTGGTAAACAACATGCAACAAATCACCAATGTTTCTTGAAATAGCTGTATCGGATTGCTTATATGAACGTACAGTAACAACTATAACGCTAACGGCATAAACGCAGTCGTGATACGCCAGACCAATCACATTGCTGGAGAATTTACTTTTCATCCAATTAAATACCCGGAACACTGCAATAACACAAACCAGGCACGGTCAAGCTAAGATCACGGCACTGTCAGAGTAAACCAAATTGCGCGCAAGAAAAATTCAGCCAATTAAAATTCTAGAAAACATCACGGTCACGACACGGCGCGCTTACGGCACTGAGCTATTCATGTACAGTTGTACGAAAGCTTCTCTATGTTTTCTATATGATACACGGAATCGACATGTTCACGATGGTTGTCAGTTTGCATCACAATCTCTTACCCAGATCCTGTGTTTCTTCTGGCCTGCGGCGATGAGAACGAGGGCTCTGGCATAATCTGTATTTGGCGCATGCGCAATTTTTGGAAAGTGAGATATGAACAGTCAAAATTTTAAGCAAATTAAAAATTAAATTGAAGTCAAAATCAAATTAAAAATCATAGTAAAAATTGAAAATCGGAAAGAAAAAAAATTTAATTTTTGGTAAGTATTTGAACGCGTGCGCTGTTTTACCGGAAGTCCAAGAAATCCAGGTCTCAAAAAAAAAAGGATTATGCCAGAGCCCTCGTTCTTCACCGCAGGCAAGAAGAAACGCAGGCTCTGAATACGAGATTATTTGCATCATTGTTAATGGCAGAGTCAGTATGAATGTGGTATTTCAAGGCTTAGCAAAAATGATACTACAGAGAGTTCTGAACTGAAGTCGAGTCTTAGTCCTGAGCAATAAGAGAACTCGAAACTGGAGTATTTAGTACAAAGCATTGTGGGTAACACCAAAGCTATTTTTATTAAATTAGATTATATTGCCATTACAAAAGCAAAACCATTACGAAGACAATCCTGTGTACGATGAAGGCTATACGATAGAACCGCTCTGCCTGGCGCATGCTCGTTGCTTAAGTAACTATAGAGCGATAAACTGACAACTAATGTTTCTTTGTTGAGCTTCTTGCGTATATTTTATTTCATATTTGTCTGATTTAATATCAATGTATTTTTGTTACGACTTTTTTATTTTATTTTATTTAAAAATGCTACACTAGGTTTTGGAATGTTTCAACCGATGCTAAAGAGACCGAGTTGCCAAAATTCAATAAAGAATAACACATTGGTGTTTATTATTAATGACAACTGGCTGGATAATGCGAATTCTTCAAAAAAAATTAGATGACTATATAGTCACCACTTTATAATCACCACTATAGTCAATCTATAAATATAGTAGTTATAGATCGTATGCAGGATATCAATGATTTATATAACCTTGATTGAAAGCTGTGAAATAATTATACACTAACTACCTTAATTACAAACACGAGAAGGCAGCCTGCAGGGATGATGTGGGCGCTTGACATGAACGTGCGGTTTACGTGCGGTTAATCGTGGACTGCCATGATTATCATGACTTTATAACCAAAACTTCACGGAAACGATACGCGAAAACCGAGTCGAAAGAGCGCGCGGTCAGCAGAATTGAAAGTCACAAAAGTGAAAGAGTAGTTGGTTCAAATAACGAGTGATTACCACAGCAACCAACGAAGTACAAACTTCATCAAAAAGATTTATTTGGGTTTGATGCCGCTTCCTTGGTCGGCAGAAAAACCTCATAAACACAGTTATTGAAAAAGAATTATTAATTAAGAATAAAAGTAAACAACGATTAGACCGCTTATTTCTGACCAATATTAAATTTCCGTTGTCCTGTACCAAATATTCGTCGGTCTTTTACATGTTTTAAATACCCTTCCTTAGATAGTCGATTGGTTCGAGTAATTACTAGAACAAGACTAAGAAACCAAATTATTACCTAATGAAAAGTGTTTTGTCTCGGATTAAAGTAGCACTTGAGATGATAACAAGAGGGATGGGTTCAAATGCCGACATATCAGCGGGATTCTACGTGGCCCGGCCGAGTCCCTCGCCACCTCCATGATTCGTGCTAGCCAAATAAACTGTAAATATTGATTCATTTTGATATCAAAAAGAAAGAAACGTCGTTTGTACAAAACTTGGGGTACCGAGATATCGATTTAAAAAAAACTCAACAGAAGACTACGATATAAACAAAAAGATCTCCCGTATGAACACTGATCTCTGGTATCAAGAAGGGATTGGGTTCTAGGATCCAGTCCCATTACCCGAGGAGGTGGGAGGGATTTGATTTGCGGGGTAAATAATCATTATAAGTAAATTATCAATTATTCAACAGTTTTTCTAAAGTATTCAAATATGATGTCCCATACCGTCGAGTTATCTATAGAAACTATTAGAAACTAAACATATTTAAATTTGTACAGAACACGTATTTTGGTCTGTAAATCATGAGGTACATATATCTATACTAATATTCTTTTCATTACCCCAAGTCAGTTCTGTTATGGCAGTCCAGTTTTCAATGCGTATCCCGTCTTGTCGAATGATTGAATCAAATGCGCCGCTTTTCGCCGCTGGCAAATATTTTGCATTCAAAAACAAAAAGTGAAGAGGTTGTTTTGAAAACAAACACGAGTGATACCACAATCCACTTGATTCTCAGAATCATCATTATCAACCACTCTCAAAATCCAACTCAACAAAATTGGTGATAAAACCTTTAAGAGATTCTTTTTTCGCCCCAGTTCCGTTCCCAAATTTCCGACAGCATTGATTTGATTTGATTCATAATTCATTCCATAAAATAAAGGCAAAGCTATGTGGACTGAATGAATGGAAAGAAGAAAAAAAGAAACAAGAATTAACTCGAAACATCTTACGCAAGAATTTTTTTAAACGCTTGAGACAACGGTACAGTCCTTCAGTCGGGGCCAGTATCCCAGAGAGAAATTATTGATAACTGTAAACACCGTTAGCATAAAGCCCAAGGTATCTATCTATCTGTTAGCGGAACTTTAACAACTAACAATAATGATGATAGTAATAAGGACTATATTTGAAGAGCATTTAAGACAAGAGAAAACTTATGACACAGTGTCTCGAGTGATAAATACATAATGATAAATTAATTAGCGACTTGTTTCATGTCTATTTATCGTGATATTTATCGTCGGCTTAAAATCTTCAACACTGAGAGTTATTTATTGCGGTTCGATACTTATTACTGCAGTTAAGTGCAGATGAAATGTTAGATGGGCATGTAAGATAACGATAATAGTTACTGAGCTAAACGTTTCGCCACAGAAAGTGCTATAGCATGGTGGCATGGCCTGCCTACATGTTAATCACTTCTTATTTCATCCAGTTAAGACTCGGGCGTTATTTGATTGCCAAGATCAATTTAGTCCAATTAACCGTGGTTTACTGCCGTACACCATTAAAATCCAATTCTTTTTAGCCGAGCCGAGTCTGCCTTTCACATCCAAACAAAAGCCAATAGCTTTTCTCTTGCAGCAGACTAGAGACGGAAGCTTGAACGGATACACTTAATGAAAATAATAAATTTTCATTTAGAGCACTTTATAGTAATTTTCAGACTAAATTGACTGATAGTAGCGAAAAACATAGCAAACCTTTCCAAAGTGATGAAGTTTCCTTTCGATAGAGTTTGCTGTTTGTCTTCCAAACAGTAAAATTGAGAGGGTTTTTATGAAAGGCAACTAACCTCTTGATTTTATTGACAAGAGGATCCCAAGGTTTGTGCTTAAAAGAATGTGTATGGACAGAATAGAAAGCATTACAGCTCACCCATGACAAGGATTCACTCTAATAAAGCCGCAGAGAGCTGATTCTTGTTTATTTATAATTTCCTGTGTTGGACGAAGCTCTTCTCATTAAGTTGTGCGGTCCTTCAAAGCTGCTAATTAAGGGATGATATTAATTAAAGGGTTAATTACATATCAATAGAGGTTGACAGGTCGGTGAAAGGACTGAGATAACTCCTTAACGGCTCAAACAAACCGAATCAAACCTAAGCCATCAAATACGCCGAGAGAAAAAGCTAAACACCCTAGATAAACATTGCCCAGTTTTGAGCCACCTCGCAGGGTAATACTATAAGCCTAGCAGCTTTGGCTTGTCTGCGTCAAGGCGAAAAGAACTGCCGGCAGGAGCGAGCTTGCTAGGCTAGTCTATTATGATTCGTTTGGAGTAGAGTGATTAATTTGTAGCGCACAGTTGAAGTACTGTGTTTATGGATGATTTGAGCTCGTTAGCAATCTATTTAAAATTGTCATAACATAGTATAATGGTAGACACCGCGAATAACACGCAAAAATCTAGTTTATATTGAGATAATTATAGCAATAATAACCCCTAACTGGAACTAACTCGGGATATAAAGTACTTTATGTTGTGACCAGTAGAAAAGAAGATTCCACCGAGAGAGGATATTTAACACTTCTTTTATCGCCATGAAATGAGGAAGTTGACAGATTTCTGATCACATCGTAATTAGGTTTATATTGACTTAAAGGAGTTGGAAAATCTGTTTTTACTATCGCAGGTTTCCCCGAGGCTAATGTTCTCTGTATTTGGTGGAATATCTTAGTCATTTCTAAATGTTATAATTCCGTTGAGAGATTTAATAACCACGTCAAGAGAGGATTTAGAGGGGTTAGTCAGATCACGCCCAAGTACGTAGAAAACCTGATCCCGACTCGATCGGCATTGGTAGCTGGAATTAGAAAGTCTCTCAACTTGATCACTTGGGAAACAAAGTACTGATCCGGTTGTCAGGGTAAGCTAGACGTTCTTAATTAAAGGGATTTCAGCCAAATGACACGCAAAACTTGCCGGCAATTAATATCAATTAATACCCATCACATATGTGTAAATTTCATTATTTTAAATTTTCATTTTTGGACTCATTGTTTGCTCAAGCTCCTTGCCAGTGTCACTGTTGGCGTAGATATTCGGTAGTAAAAGTGTTTTTTTTCGAATCACTTACTGCCATTACGCGCGTTACAACGAGGAAATGGCCAGTACACATCTTGAAGACTATCACGACTCACCGATCAAATCAAATCGATTTTGCTAGGTCGTTTCATGCCAAGTATTTAATGTTCATATAATTAGGTGCTTATTGAAGCCCATAAGATTGTTATGTTAATCTAGATAGAGATTAATGTTAATAGAGTCTGATTATATTTTCGTTCGGTCAATGTTTTCTAAATAAAGTGTGCTTCAAACGAAGCCTTCTGATTGGTCACATTTTCACATCGAGGTAGGACCGGCTGTTTTATCTGAGAGTGGCTGGTTGACAAAACCTTGACTTATTATCAGAGGTATAATCTTCAACACGGAGGCTAACATTCGTACAGGGAGTTCTAGAGGCTCTAGCTAAATTAAATGATCAGTACGATACGAGTGATGGAGGCTGAGGAAGAAGTACAGAACACTACCTCTAATAACAAACCAACCTCACTTTCGCATAGCATTCGTGACATCTTGGGCCTCGCTACTTCCAGACAAGAGAGCGTCAATGATCAAATGGATGAACGAAATAACACAGACAAGTCAGAAGAACTGAACAGAAAAGGCGAAAATAACAAGAATTGTAATCCTGGTAAGTTAAATTCATTTTTCAGCTTTGAACTAGAAGTTGTACCGAATACCGCACTCGATCTAACGGCAGTATGCTATCCTTACAGCCACTTATCTACTTATTACTATAGCTATCTTATCATATTCTTGGTACTCTACTGAAGATAGATAGACTGACTAGCTATATACATCTCTCTTGAAAGTTAGAAATTGACCTAGTTAGATAATTATTTTGAAAATAACTCCATTTACGAGGTCATGTTTATGCGTCAGAGCTGCCTGCAATAATTAACAAACGCACACTAAGAAAACGTAACGTGAAGAACTGTAGTCTCTAGTAACATACAAGCACTGGTAATAATATCGATAATGGTGTCAGATTATGGTTAAGATATAAGCTCGACAGATCGAGGCCACACAGTTTAGGGGCTTTAACTTGGCGCTTGTTTTAGTCTAATCAAAACAAATGATCAATCCGAGATAGTTGAGTAAAAGATCAACTGCGTGTTTCTTAGCTTGTTTTCTATTGAGAAAGAAAGAATCTTCAATGAATGAATGAGTATTGTTTATGAAATGATAGAGACTTAGCATTCGTTATCAAATTCTATTCATTGGCCGGCCCGGATAGGTTATAACAATATTAAAAACTTTCAAAAGAAGCTATCTTGCACTTAGATTGAATGTAGACTACAAGTCTACTGATCCTTTCATGTAGTGATAGACACCCATGCTAAAAATGAGACCATGCACAAGCATCATATCTGCTCTGCGCCTACTGGGACAAAGTGGAAACTTAATCTGCCAACGCCTCGTCTAATATTGATCTTCCTGCCTAGCCGAACGTGAGGTAAATGAAGTTTCTGTAAGACAAGAATGCTTTAAACTTTACGGACCAGCAAGAAATACCATTATGTCCTGATCGAGGTACTGCAAGGACACTTGCAGCTTTAGGTAGCTAAGTAGCAGTTGTGTGAAAACTGCAAACTTTTAGAACTTGAATACCAAGAACACCCATCCAATCTTAAGACATATATTTGTGTTTTGAACAACCTTGCGCCTAGGAGAGAAAAATAAAATGAAAGATGAGCTTCCATCCGTTTTCCACTGATTCATTACCTATAACGACTGTACTTTTGTTTCAATTGTAGAATATTACAAAGACTTTAGACGGGAGGACATGATAACCTCTTGATATGGTTTTCTCTTTAACATAAGAGTTCCTTTCTTTATAAAGTTATAACAATAAAATGAATTAAGTTAACTAATGTTGGCAACACTGACTAATCAGTCAGCAGGGCAAAAAACAGGCAAAAAAAAAACAAAAAAAAAAACACACACACAAGTAACTAGAAAATTAAAAGTGGCTGTTTTTATTCAACATCATTGAGCTAATGAAGCCCTGTACTTAGCTTTATAACACTCACATCATGTAAAATTCCAGTGTTTGTCGCAAATTCAAAGCTAGATATTTTTCTTCATATCTTTCTATCGCTAGGTTTCCGCCTTTTAAACAATAAGTACATGTACAAAACAAGAAGAAAAAAAGACTAAAAGAATGTAACAGGTTTTTAAAAGACTTTAAAAACAGTTGCTATTTTTTCTTGTTTCAACTGTTTTGAAAGAAGAAATGCTAATGATTTGGCAGGGTTGTGTTAGTCAGGAGCTGACTCACTCGTCAATCAGTCAGTTCAGTGTCTCAATCAGTCCAGATGTTTACATCTTGGTCCAGATAGAATCCAATTCAATGACTAATTTACATCTTTTCTTTCTCATCGGTTGCCATTGTAGAACTCACACTGAGCTAACTTAAATTCCCCTCAACCATTCCCAAATTTTTTCGATTATGTTTTTAGAAATAACAGAAAGATCGAAAATCCAAATAAAGTGCCTTGATCAAAAGCTGTAACGCGGCTCAAATGACACTAGGTAACTTACTATAAGGTCTAATCGATTCGAGCAAAAGTTCAAAATGGATTGATAATTACTGGTTATGACAAGGTGTTAGTGAGAGAAGAGCTGATAAATGAGGATTTATAAGCGATAAGAATGAGCCGTGTTTTGCACAGCAGAGGCATCATTCAGACCCTTGACTACTGTGACTCAATGTGCTCAAGACAGACATTTAACATTTAACAATACTGAAAAAAACACCAAGAAATATACTGGACTATACGACTATCACCATGACCAAACAACAAGGTTTGTAGTGTTTAGAGCCAACTTAATCCAAAAACCATATCTTGTATTTCACATTTCATAGCGCTATAATTCAGTAGCTTAAAAAGCCCAACAACCGTGCGTTTCAATTTTAAGGAATTTACCAATATAAAAGCCGCTTTTCTGTTTCACTGAAGTTTTAAATTTCTTATATTAATTTCACTTAATAGATATGTAGGATTATAAAGTTGTTCGTGAAGATTTAGCGGTTTTCCAACATTTCATATGATACAAAGAAAAAGAACCCAATTACAGCGTGAAGTTAATACTTCTCTACTCAATTAGACCGCGCTACGACCCACAAACCACCACTGTAGGGTTTATAGCCATAAGGATTAATGACTGACTTGCATGATCGGGCCTACTTATTTTATAAAGCAAAAAGGCGAATTTCTTTGACAGTTTAACTAGATATGAATAGTTTTATTTAAGTTTCCGAGCGCTGACCTCCATTTTGTGCTTATATTCAGTTTTTAAGGCATTCACGCTGAGAATGTGAGGTTTGGACTTTTAAATGCCGGTTACCGATATTATCCCTATTATCATCTAACAAGTCGAATACGGTTTTTTCAAAATATCACAGACTTTTCTTGAAATTTTTCACATATTTCATTCATTCATTCATTGATCCGCTCATTTACGGGGACGTTCCTCATACAGTTACAATGCTAGGTTTGCTAACATTTTGTGTGTGTGTGTGTTTTTTTTTTAGTTACAGAATCTAAAGATAGCGCAGTGGGTTCTCCGACGTCAGAACGATCAAGACCTGCTTCTGCTGGTTCTCAAGAAGACAATTTAGAAAATATAGAACTCGATTCGGCAGAAGAAGCAAATAGTTCGACGAAGAAAAAGAAAACAAGATACCGAACGACATTTAGTCAATTCCAAATCGAAGAGCTGGAAAGAGCCTTCGATAAAGCACCTTATCCTGATGTGTTTGCTAGGGAGGAATTGGCATCGAAACTGGGACTAACAGAAGCTAGAATACAGGTACTTCTAACACGATCACAGAAGTATGTCGGGATTAGATTAACGAGCTAATTTGATTTGAAAATATACTAGAAATGAAGGGGTCCTTTGATATAGATCAGCACAAAACAAGATCACATTATACCCCTATGAAATATTGCCCATTTTGGGGGGAAAAGAAGAAAAAAAGAACCATCAGTATTGAGCTTTTTGAGTCCCTTAAAGTATGTAATACAACTAGCAAGGATTGAATACGTGATCATGGGTTATTCGTCTTTCAGGTCTGGTTTCAAAATCGACGAGCAAAGTGGCGCAAGAGGGAGAAGCTTTGTGGTTTTGGTCCAGGAATGGTTGGTCCAGGTCTGCCATACCCATGGATCCACGATGTCGGTCTTTCTCCATCCCATCCATTCTATCACCCATCCAATCCTGTTTCTACCTCACCTAGAGAACTTTGCACCTCGTATTTGGCTGCCTCTCACTACGCACAACCACCATACTCTTACTATAAACCCACTACGCCTTCATTAGCCCGCGCTATACCTTCTTGTAGCGGTCATTTACGCGAGTGTGGTTGTTCTACCGGAGGTAGCCTATACCCTGGTGGATCCCAGGTAGGGTCCTGTATGGTACTACCGGGTTATTGTCCAGAACCGGACATCGAAACTAGAGTCGATACGATAGAGTTAAAGAGGGGTGATCTTCACAAGGAAGGTTCCAGGGTGTCAAGTATTGCTTCGCTACGATTACGAGCCAAAGAACACGAAATGAACCTTGTTCATTATCTCAATACCAACTAAATAATCCTTGAATGTTAATTATTGTAAATACTTTGATGCATATCTCCCTCATCACTGCGTACATTCTATATTCTTACTTGATATATATGCGTATAGTTAAAAGAAAAATGGACGCATCAAATAAACCACAAATAAATAAAAGAAGTGAATTTAATGATTGTAGGCGTCAGAAATTTCCTTCAACCCTAACCCACGCTCTACCAGTTAAAATTGATATTAAGACAAACGAAAAATAAATAATTTTATCTATCAACATATTGTTTTTCAGTTATTCATTCATTCTGATTGACTTTTTTTACGCGATATGGCTGATGTGTTAACACGCAAATTTATTCACCTAGTGCTACCTAGTTAAAGATTAAAGAGCTAGATTTCAGTTGCTACTTTCTTTTATTCTGTTACAGTATATAAAGAAGACAGTTAACGGGCTTTCTGCGTGAAACATTTAATATTGTTGGTACCGCATATCCATCCAATCACATCAATGTGCTGTTCTTATTAGCCAATCATATTGCCTAAAGTTTCCATTCGTTCTAAAATGTTGCTTGTCAAGTTATATTTGCGAGAGAAAAACAGCGACCAACAGACCTGACTGATACTGATCACCGCTACAACTATTTAATCATTAACGTCATATTTAGATGTTGAAATTTTTATCAGTTCATTAATCTAAAGAATTAGTGATAGGTGTGTTTTAGTTAATAAATGTTTTTATAGCGACCTAAAAGGACTAGTTAACAAATGATAGATAAAGGCATTGAAGCTGGCTGGCGTCAAAGGGGCCTCAGTCAAACGCCGAATACCAAGGATTGACCGAGTCGATCCATGACGGCTAGTCGGTTATTGTCAGGATTGATTTGGCAGTGAATAGCACTAAAATTGCTCTCAATAAGCTCCTCACTGCAGGAAGATCCAAAAAACTATTAAAAATGCACCTATCGTCTGTCGTCAAAAGAAATTAATACCTACATGAGCTCCACAAGTAAACTCAAATAGTTTGGAAGATAAACTGCTTGGTTTTTCAGAATCTATTGAATCAATAGTTTTAGAAACATTATTGAAAGTAAAGAAAGAGTGAAATGTTGAAATGGTTTGAGCAGAAGGTTAACTGACGTGTGGGGATATATTTGTTATTCAGGTCAGGCGCGTAGGACCCAATTAACTTTTCTCCTTTGATTAATTGAATCTAGATCAAAAGGTTTTCTCATTTGGACATCAATACGCCTTTCTGTGTGTTTGTCTTTGTTTGTTAATATTGGTAAAATGAAGAGTTTTCAGAGCAGTCAAAAGCTGATTACCGTCAAGCAATCTTTTAGGTAATACAGACCCACAAAAGACTTGATTTCGGCGATTATTTCATAATAACACTCAAATAAATAAAATCTAAATAAGAATATTCATTACTAAACAGATCAAGATGGTTACAGCCGTACCCGCCAATGAAGGGAATTACCTATCATAATTAGATCGGCTGATTCAATTCTTTGTCAAGCCTAGGATTATGAATTTATCTTTGCTCCAAATCTTTACCTGTCTGTTTGGTCAGGGATACGCTGGTTTTAATATTCCATAGTGCCGTAAAACTATTTAAAATAAATGTAATATGTTGAGGGAAAGGGTCCTGGAAGGTATGTGAACTCATATCAGAATATTGGCTCGTCTTCGTCGAAAACAAATTATTGCCTGATATTACTCTTTGTTTTGTGCTCCACAGGTCTAGCTGTGTTATTTTGCCGTTTTCATTCAGCTCAGACTCACACTACTAAATTAAATACCGGGGATAAATGAGGACTGAGAGAAATAACCTTTTGTTCATTCACTATTTCGAGCGAGAAGGGATATTCAATTTTGCAGAAACTTGTTTTCTTTTAGAATCCTTTCAAGCTAAATTAGTTGTTTTTACAAATAGTTTTTACAAATAGTTTTGAGGTCACGATTAATCTAGCTAATACTTATATTTAGATATTCATTTGCTTTATCTTTCAAGGTAAAGAATAACTAGTTATATTTCCCCCCATAATCTATAGAACCTGATTAGATTTTTTTTATAAGACTACGCTAAGTAAGGCCAGGACTTCACTCATTGCTAATGTACAAGTTAGAAGTTAATGAACCAACAGGAATAAAGAAAGATTATTTTTAAAGGATTTTCCCCCCAAAAAAAGTTAATGCTAAATTAAGGCAACACCTAAACATTAACCGGCTGTGCTTGAAGAAATTCAGAGTCGAAAACTAATTTTAAATGTTATCAAATCTACTACTCTCTTTTGTTATCTTTTCGATAGCTTTGGCTCTTTACTATATTAAAATATAATATTGTACGACGTAAATGAAGGTGTATATGTTGGTGGAGAATAAACGAATGCCACACGAATCACAAAGTCCTAATAAAAAACATAAATTTAATTTCAATTTTAATTTCTAATCTTCAAGTACAATTTAGTCAAAATAATGTGCTAAAACATGACACACGGTTACGAGCTAATAGTATACATCAAGCTTTTCATTAAAAACACAACAACACATAGAAACGCCTAAAGTAGATCAAACAACTTCCATCAATTATTATGAGAATTCATATATTTTTATTTGGTAATAGAATGGCAGAAGAATTCACTTTTTTCATCAAATAAAATGTGCAATGGGCTTTTAATAAGAAGGAAAGGAAGTGACAGTGACCGAGGGGGGTGCAAAGCTATAGTTACACGATCAATAGGTGGTCTGTACTCGAATTAGGCATGTCAATGTTAATGTTCTACTTCATTAATATTTCGGCCTTTCTTTCTTCAACACCTTAAACAAGTTTCTTCGCACTTTTACGCCTAAAACTCAAGTTTTTCCTCTCAAAGGTTTAATTAAACACTCCAAGGAGGAAGGTCTGTTCCTTGCTGGAAATATCTATTGATCAGACTTTTATCTGGGGTACGTTTTGACACAGATGGTCAGATGGACTGATAAAAAGTTTTGAGCATCTTCGACGAACCAACCTATTGAAGTTTATTTGTAGTCTAGATATAAATTAGCGAATATTAATCTTTTTATCGGTTAATTGAATCCCGGCAAAACGGAGCCAACTAGATTAAACATCAACTAGTATTGGCTTCCCAGTAATACTTTGTTTTATTCATTCAAACTTAACACGATAAGTGAAGGCTTATTGGATTTCATCTTCCCAATCATTAGTGAGCAATTTGAAACTCGTGGGGGATTCACGGTACAATTTGCTAGAAACTTTTAAGTGGTTTACTGATAAACCCCCACGTGATCAGCGCATACATGTTTCTATTGAATTAACCAGCCTTTACGTTTGTGACTGCTGTATTCGCTAAATGTAACAAGATCAAAGATCTGACTGATACCCCTGATCAGAAAGGCGGATGAAGTTTAATGAAAAAAAATGTTCAACCGTTCAAAGTTTCGTAAGAAAACTGGTTGATAAGCGTTAGACAAGGTCATAGTTTGTCGTCGACGACCACCCTCTAGTATAAATGAACAAAGTATGACAGCCCATACACGCACACACAGAGGTCCTAGCTCTACACAAACACCCAGCTTACTTAATTCAATTCGGTTTAATTTCAGCTCAAGAGTTGTTTAGACTATATAGATCATGTGACCTGGCACCTGTTTGGCTTTTCAAGGAAAGTTGTGAGCATGCGCATTAGTAGAATAGTCTTCAAAGGAAGATCACGAGCAGTCAATGTATCAATACTAGAAGCGAGTTAAGATTCAGTTTAGTAGTTCAAGTTTAATCAAATGTATTTACAAAGTTAATAAACATATCAATGTGTAACAAAATAGACATAAAGAATTGGTTGTTGATATGGAATTAGAAAAATAGTTTACTATTAAGAGTCAATTTTTTTCAATGATGATCAATAATGCCAAAAAGAGCAAGAAACTAGACTTTCGTATGAATTTTAATCCCAATTTTTGTTTTACGGTTAATAGTCAAAACCTTTTTTAAACAGTTAAAACTGCTGTACAATGCCGATAAAATGTCTGTTTGAAGCGGTATTTTCAATTGTACAAAGATGTTTCGTTGCATTTTTGTTAGAATGTTGCTTTGTCAGGCTTTTTGATAGAAAATGTATGGGAAATAAGCAAATGAAGGCCTAAAACTCATTTTCGAATTCTTTTTTTTTTTTTGCTTAGGGTCACCACTTTGAGATTCTACTTTTATCGGTCATCTCCACTTTCAAACAAGTTAAACTGATTAAACAAGATTTTAGCCTTGTACAGCAGCCTTTCATCAAGAAAATAGTTTTGGCTCTCACTACTTGAATACGAAAAGAATACTCTCTTAATAGATTTGATGAAGATGCTATACTATATCATATAATACAATATACATATATAGACATCGAGAAATAGAGAGCTTTCCAAAAGTACGCGGTCCTAGTAACAATTCTCAAATACTTTTTCGTGAAGTCTTACAAGGTGAACTCAGTTTTGATTGTGCATTCTTAAAAAGCGCATTAACTATGCAGTCACGCTGTGTATAAAACACACTATTTATGTCACATAATCCTGAAGAATATTCGTTCAACGAAATATATACATTAAAAAAAAAAAGGAAAAAAAAAGAAAATAGGGAAACGAACTTCTAGATAATTGTGTAACAATATTGTTTGCTCCAATATTACTGCGAGTTATTGCTATTAACCGTTCCGAGGTTGAGGAAAAAAACTGGATCGAGTTGGCTTTGCATTGCATTATCGAACTCTCTTAGAGAACGAAATGCCACCAGCTGATGATCTGAGATCAAATTTAGCCAATTTAGAAAATTTGCAAAAATTGAGGTTCACTTTTGCTATCGAAATGACGGATTTCCAGTCCCCCAAATGAAAATAACATAACGTTGCTAATACGAGGTTGATAACTAACACAATAACTAATGAGCGCTATATCTTTTTTTAAATGGCTGGAATTTTTTTCTTATCTTTTTTTTTCTTTTTCATTTTCTTTTTTCTTTCTTTCTTTTCTTTCTTTCTTTTTTTTGCGGCTCAGTTTTCACAGGCTTTATGATACCTTAGTTTTGCAGTGACGTCATTTCTACGTCACTACGTCAGATCAGCTGGCAGCTCGACCTAATCTTTCCCTCAACCTCAGATTGGCTAACATGTACACCACCTTTCTTTCAAAGTGGTTTCAGCCTAATTTTCATCTCAATTTCATACTCGACATCAGGTTAGACGATTCCTCCACACCCCGGCTAGCCTTCTTTTGCTTCTGTACGTGCGCAAAGCATTTCCATATCCTCAGAGTCTCGTCAGCAGCTACAGAAGCCACGTGTTGCATGTCCGGTGACATGGCCATGTGTAGGACACGTGACGTATGACCAGTCAACTCTGCGACACGTGTCATTAAGGGGTATTTCCAAATGGTAAGCTGATTTTGTGAGAATCCATGTCCAGATATTATCTCTTTGTATTCGGATGACCATAGTATTGCACACACCTGAACCAGGAGGAAAAACAAAATCTTATAAGTCTTGTACCGTAATGAAAATAAGAGAGTTCTGAACAAACCCAACTCATACCTGACTTTTAGTGTCGACGCTATTAAGGCATGCGCCTGTAGCTGCATTCCAGAATCTGATGTGACGGTCAGCGGTTCCCCCTCCACTTGCTAGAACATTCGACTGCCATGGACACCATGACAAGGCCTATAAGTTGAACATTAATGACCATATAGGGAATGTGAGTTAGTTAGACTTACAGAAAGTATTTGCAAATCTATATTATTAATCCAGTGAGTAGGTTGTAAGCGGTAAACGAAAGACATTTTCAATACCGTAATAAGATTGGGCACTAAGGTATATATTGATACTCCATACAAAAATAAAGAATCTAACAATCACTACTGCATATTGATATATTAAGCAGCGGATGAGTGCGCAATAATTGAAAGTGTACCTCCGGCTTCAGTTCAATCCGGCCGCGGAGTTCAAATTCTCGTTACCTTGACAGCTGCTTGATGATGGTTGAGCGAGAAGAGCGGAGCTGTGTTCGTTGCTATGTTGCCTGTTGCCATGGGCCAAATATTGACAACATTATCATTACCACCGCTTGCCAGCAACTTGCCGTCCAGTGACCAGCTGAGCCCACAAACTTCTTGTGTGTGATTCAGCAGTGTTCCAACGTGATGATCAGCAACACGTACGTCATGATGGTGAATGACACCACTGCGAGAACCACTGTGCATGGGCAAAGATATATGATTACATGATATATGCTAGGCTGAAGTGGCTGCCTACTAAAATTCAATTTTAACCTTACGGTGCGCACAAAAACTGCTCAAAACCGCTGTCAACAAGGCAAAATTTTGCATTGGACTATATTTTTCTTTCTTCCTAAAACAGCAGGATAAAAAGCAATCTTTTGTCAAAGTTTGAAAACAACGTAATGTTAAAACTTACAGGAAAAGCGTTGCACGTGTTTTCGTTGAATCATCGTTCAAGTACGATTTTCGATTCATTAAACAAACAAAATACAAATTTTGAACTTATTCTCAAAACTTTAAACTAGTTTTCGAAAACAGTTTTTAAATTAGATGTCCTGTGAAAATCATTCCGTAGGTTTTATATCTGTGTTATGAATTTTTGTGTGAAGCTTGGTTTCCGCCATTTTCCTTTTAAAAACATGTCAAGATGGTGATATTAAACAAACGATCGAGCTTGGAACACCATGTTTTTCTTATCATTTTTGGAATTAGTGTTAAATTTTGCAACATAGCTTATTTAAAAAAATTTCTAATTACTTTTCGTGTCCGATTCCCGTTAACCTAGAATACACCAGTTGCGCATTTGAAGACCACAGACTTGTTTACACATGCTTAAGTCATAGTTAATAAGTCATAAGTTAAGAGTATATGGACCGCGTGGCACTAATGAAATAGTCAAAGATATAGAAGTAGTAAGTTGTAGTGCTTGGGAACGGGGTTATTCCGGGCGAAAGCCCGTCGTGGGTTCGAATCCCAGCGAGGTCGGAAATTAATTTTTCCGAATTCAATTCCAAGGGCTTTCGCCCGGAATAACCTCGTTCCCAAGCACTACAACTTACTACTTCTATATCTTTGACTATTTCATTAGTGCCACGCGGTCCATATACTCTCATCTTTGAATCATAATTACCGCGACCTAACATCTATTTCACCCCGGCCTGCTCTCAGTCTGACCTCTAGCTCAGCTGGAAGAGCATCGGTAGTACAATTCCGAAGGTCGTGGGTTCGAATCCCAGCGAGGTCGGAAATTAATTTTTCCGAATTTAATTCCAAGGGCTTTCGCCCGGAATAACCTCGTTCCCAAGCACTACAACTTACTACTTCTATATCTTTGACTAAGTCATAAGTTAATAAGGAATTCCAAAATTTTGCCATTGTTGAAGCTGAGCATTCTTAACATTACAGTTGACTTTGAGGCTAAACGTGTGCAGATGAGTTTTTAACCATAAGACACAGCGTTATTCAGTTACGAATGAGAAAAGAGATTATTAAGTATAAGTTGTTTTTGAAAAGCTCAAGTGAATCTCTGAGTGAATCTCGGTTAGTAATCAGTTGAAGCATAGTTTCCCTCTATTAACTATGGTTGAAGTCCATAATTCTATCATCCCTTTATATTAAGGCATGCAGCTGTTGTCACACAAAATCATTACCATGAACCTTCTGTAATTACGCCAAAAAAAAATTATATACATTTAGCCTTGTCCGATTGTAAAAACTCCTCTACTAGAGGAATTATTAACACATGTACCTTGATAAGATGTAGGAGTTCCAGGATAACGCCCCAATTCTAGATGCGTGACCACTCATTGCCCTGACACACTTTGATGCCTCGACATCCCATAACTAAAAAAAAACATGTTAACGTACTTAATTAAGAATACATATATACTTGCAGCAAAATATGTTGTCTGTGCTAAATGATAGTAGCTTAAGTCCAATGTAAAAGATCTTTTTTCTTGACATCCTAACTAAATGCAAGTTTAAATCAGGTTACAAGGCCGGGTACATGGTAGAGTGCATACCATATATCCCTATAAAACAACCCCGTAGAAAATGCACAAGTTTGCACAAATTAGTTAGTTCTGTAGACCTTGGTAACCTGTAGACCTACAAAGCTTTGCACTACTTTGTACATTTTTGTTAGTTAACGTTTTCACGGATATATGGTAAGCACTCTACAATATGGTATGATACAGCTATTTCAAAAAGGTTGCACGTTGTTGAATGTTGCATACAAAAGGCGAACTGCACTATGGGCGATACAAGCAGCGAATGGTCACAACGATATGAATTTTTCCCGGTTTATTTTCTACTGTGCTGACATTATTGAAGAAACAGAAGACGTGCAAGCATGCTGTGTTCAGTTATAAAACACACGAGGGTTAGCAAAATACGATAAAAGTATCTTATAAAGCACGAACTCCCAACCAATTAGAACGGGAGATTTAAAACAGTTATTTTTTAATAACACATGAATATGATACATTTGAAACTTGGTATGTAACATGCAACCGCGGCAAAACATTTACCATCCCTATATAGGGCGTACCTGTACTTGTCCATTGCATGTTCCTACTGCTAGTATAGATCCCGTCTTGATCCAAGATACACTAGACACATACTCTTCGCCTTCCATTTGCAGCAAGTGCCTTGTTTCACCTGAAACAGCGTTCCATATATAGACCGCTCCTCCAAGAGCTAATCCAATAAGGTTATCATTACTCCAGTCCAACAGGTTGAGATCTGAAATGAATGTTTTAATGTTTCTACATACGTAAAGTAGTAATGTGGAAATATTCCTTACATGCCTTTAGATTTTATACGGAATATCATGCTTTTCAATGTTAAGATCGTTTTAAAAATGCGCAAAAGTTCAGGGATATTTCAGCTAATCTACTCCTATTCATAGTTTAGGGGGATATTGGTAGCAAAATGCGCAGCAAAAATGAAGTGAAATTGAGAATATTTCATAACAAAATATAATAAATAACGGGATGCTTCTATAGCGCATTTCACATGGTCTCGATGCGCTTTACATTAATGAAAAAAAAAATGCACAAACAGACCGACGCTCTTACCAACTGAACTAACCGGGTGGCGGTTAATATAATAGTAAAATCTATAGTTATAAAATCTATAGTTATAGAGAGATATTCGTAGTTCAACTTACAGTAATCATCTAGCATTTCTGGCGCATCTAATATCCTGTCTGGTGCTTGTGGAATATGTCTAGTGGACTTGGCCTTAGGACCAGTAGGCCTGCTTTGACAGTATAGAACACGTAGGTTGTTCTGATATCCTGGAAATAAGACAACAAACAAACAGCATGAGGGAGAGGAAGTTCTGTAATTCAAATTCAAAATTATCGCAGTAATTAATTGTCTACCTGTAGAAAGGGGTCTCAGTAAATTAACGCGGTCCCTACCTTCCTTATTGACCGGTGCGCCAGTCTTAAAGTGCAATATTTTACTACTGCATTCTTTTGATTGGTCATTTGGTTTCTGTTGGTTGTCCACAATATTAGATTCCTCTTCCTTTGCATCAGGGATATTTTCTTGATCATTGTTACCGTGAACCAACTGAAAATGACTCCATTCGCAATCTGTAGCAGATCTGGACATTAAATTGTCAGTTAGTTGAAAAGATTTACGTTTGAATTATCAGCGCACAGCAATACATTAATGAATAGTGTAAACCAAGTTGTGTACGCCCATGGATGGATGCGCAAGAGTACCTGACAGCGCAGAGGAAAAAAGTAAAGGCTGCTCAAGAGGCAGTAGTGTTCATTTTAAAAGATTATTCACAAATTAATTGATTTGAGCGACTAAAAATTAATTATAACATTTCTTGATATCATGGCCAAGTCTCAGTTCACAGAATTACGCAGTAATTTCTTTTCTCAGGTCAACTTACAGGTATTCACAGGTCTGTTTGTGACGGCATTCCACATTAAATATATTGGTTTACCTCTCGCCTCTCACAGCTTTGGTCTGGGTTCGAGTCCCGGCTCGCGATCGGGATGAATCATTTGATAGTTGAGTTTGTTCTCTCCCTTGCCACAAGGGGTTTTCTCCAGTTCTCCTCCCTTGGTAAAAATCAACATGTGAGTTGAGCGTTGTATGTTGCAAATACAAAATGTAATGGTAGTGTGTGGAGCGAACCTCATGGCGGAGCCCCATAGGGGGCCTGAATTTCAGCGAACTAACTATAATTTCTCCATAGTAAAGGTAGCTCAAACTCGGCTTCGGGTCTTGTTACTGCATTTGTTGTAGTGTTATGAAGGAAATGTGGAATTCTGAAATTGTAAATTCAGTAAACCTCGAACAGTATCTTTGTTGCTTCTTAGCCTCCTAAATAAGCGCTGCATTTTAGTGAAATTCATTAAATTTTAGCTGATATTGAATACCCAGAAACGAAAATATTAAGATCAGAATTTATGATTGTTATAGTCATGGCACTAAGCGGTTTCCTTACGAAAGGGAAACGATACGGTGAATTTGTAAGTAGCCGTAGGTACAATGAGTTTAAAAAACGCGGTATTGTGTGTACATGAGCATTAACATGCATGTCTTGTTCGCGAAATCGTTCGTTCATGTACGCAAATGAAATATTATTTGTGTAAGAATAACGCTAATGTTCAAAACTTACGCCTAAATGATTGTCCATTCACGAATTCGAATTTTCAAATGCTGTTAATGAAGTTGATGAGCACGCTATTGTAAACATGTTTGTGTTAATGAATGACATAATGCATGAATGACTGCTCTTTGATATGCTAACATCTGCATATTTTGCGGTAAGGGCGAGGGCGAGGGCGAGGGCGAGGGCGAGGGCGAGGGCGAGGGCGAGGGCGAGGGCGAGGGCGAGGGCGAGGGCGAGGGCGAGAGTGTCGGTGTGGGTGTGGGTGTGGGTGTGGGTGATAAAATAGAATAATATATTGACTTTGTTTAATGAGGGTGACATACATTACTGGCCCTCCTACAATTAATAAACTGAAATGTAAATTATTAAAGAAACAAAGTGTTTTAAGAATCCCAACTGGCAAGGAGACAAACCAGTTGGCTATTTACAAAGCTGAATCTGAACTAATCAGTGATCAGAACAAATACAGTCTCAGCTAGTGGCCACAGCTGGACTCGAACCTGGCACCACCGGATTGCGAGATCGACGCTATGACCACTCGAACATGCTGCCTCCTGAGATTGAGGTTGATGTGGATGTGGATGTGGATGTGGATGTGGATGTGGATGTGGATGTGGATGTGGATGTGGATGTGGATGTGGATGTGGATGTGGATGTGGATGTGGATGTGGATGTGGATGTGGATGTGGATGTGGATGTGGATGTGGATGTGGATGTGGATGTGGATGTGGATGTGGATGTTGGTTGATGATGATGTGGATGTTGGTTGATGATGATGTTGACATTGATGTTGATGTTGACGATGATAATGTTGATGTAGATGTTGATGATGTGGATGTTGATGATGGTGATGATGATGATGATAAAAGCCGATACAATAAACACATCTAAACCTACACTTTTCTTTTTATAATTATTTTCTATAGAAGAAGCTTATTTGTTACGTTTTCCTCTGATCTTTTGAATACTTTTTACATTTTTCACAGTTTTGTTAACGCAGGGATATTCTTCCGTGCGTTCTAGAAATCTTTATATTGTAATAATCATCATCACCATCATTGTCATCATTATTAAATATAATTATTCATTTACACATGTTTCTATTCTACAAAAAGCGTTAAAACTCACCTATTTGGTATGAATCTATCACCCTGCTGAACAGGAGAATGGTCGTGAGGCTTTTTTGGGGTTTTCTTCGGGGTTTTCTGAGTTCTGGTACTTTTTAGCGGTGTTTTACGACTAACTTTAGATGGAGTTGTAGCACCATAGTTACTTGGAAGAGGCGAAAACGGACCACTGGATTGGAAGCGTTTGTTTTGTTGTTCTTGTTTTCTTTGCCAACGAAACTGTGGACCATTTGTTATAGGCGCCTCGAGGTTTTTAAGACATTCATCTATTCCACTCTCGAATCGTAAATGAGCCATAATAAAAACCAATTATTCCTCTGTCACTTTAAAATAGACATTTGAAATAAAAAACTTCAGAAAAATACCAAAGCAGACAAACAAATAATGGCTGACAACAGCGTGTAAAGAGGAAAATTACTTATCTTGACAAAATAAATGTAATTTTAAAGCTTTTTTAAAGGTTTAATTCGATAGATATGGTTTCTACTACAACTTACCTTTTGTAAACACAAATAAAGATTATCTTTCTGCAAAGAATAGGGATTTTGTTCGCTGTTTTTCTGTTCAGTTGCCGAGACAAGAAACTTTGAACTTCGCGCTTCACGTGTCAATCATTATTTAAATAATTTCTGAACCACGTTGATTGGATAGACTTATCACGTGCTCATAAAAACACAGGGTGGCCAAAACTTAGGTTTATTTAAATGACTTTCTTTTTTTGTACATTTTCTCAAAGGTCCCAGTATTATTGTTAAGTATTTTGTCCTTCTTTCTTAGAATAGTTTTTAGTAAGAATCTTCTTCATTTCATCGTCGTAAGCCAATCTTATTGGTGTTTTGTGGTTCACATCTTCGATGGTAGGGTCGGCCCCATTTTTCATCAGTAGCTCGGCCGTCTGTTTGTCTTTAGCCAGGATGCACATGCGCAGAGGAGTGCATTTTTCCTCCTCTGTACGGAAAATAAATTATTCGTTAATTGTTAATTATGGTACTTAATAAATAACCAAAAGCTAATTCTAAAGTTGGGATAATTGAAAAAATATTTCGAAAGAAGAGGAAGCTATATAAAGGCCGTTAGATTTCATTACATCACTACAGACCTGTAATCGCGTTCACGTGAGCGCCTTCATGGATGAGTATTGCAGCAGCGTCTTTCTGGTAGCGCTTTATGGCGTGGTGTAATGGCGTATAATTCTGGATCGACAAAGCGTTGATGTTTGCGCCATGTTTTAATAACACCTTGATGCATTTTGTCTGAAATACAATCATTTTATCAGGTCAGTTATATCACCATATCTCGACAGTGATTCGCGATACGTCCCCTATGAGCTTAGCATGAGAATGAGCAGAGCATGAGCAGAGCATGAGCAGAGCATGAGCAGAGCATGAGCAGAGCATGAGCAGAGCATGAGCAGAGCATGAGCAGAGCATGAGCAGAGCATGAGCAGAGCATGGGCAGAGCATGAGCAGAGCATGAGCAGAGCATGAGCAGAGCATGAGCAGAGCATGAGCAGAGCATGAGCAGAGCATGAGCAGAGCATGAACTTATAAGAATTATATAGAGTATCATATAGGAATCGCATGACTTATGAAATTATACTATACCTGTCCCACTCTGGATCCAATGTGTAAGGGTGTTAGTTTCATTTCATAAGTTCGATGTTCAATATCAGCACCATGTGATATCAGTGTCTCCAAAAACGCCATCCTTCCATTTATCACCGCGATGTGCGCCAATGTATACCCTCCTTGATAGGTGGCATTTATGTCAATATCGTGTCTGAGGAGCACACGGAAGCACGGTACCGAGCCCAAGGTTGACGCAATGAAGGCTGCGTCAACGTCTCGTACTGTGCGGGCTTTGACATTAGCACCTTGGTCAGTTGAAAAGAAAACAAGTCACTCAGATATACCTACTACCACATGATAACCATAGTTACATGGTTTCTATGGTTACTCACCATTGAGAAGAAGGAAGTTCAAACATTCCGGTTCGTTGCGCATGGCTGCCATATGTAATGGCGCCTCATGATTTTCGTTGTATTTATTAACTTTAGCTCCACAGGCAACCAATAACTACATAAGAAACACAAATATTATTTTATCAAGGTAATGTTACCATCCTCATGCTTGTTCTTTCCCTAAATACCCACCATAATAGCTCTTTGCAGTAAACAATCACGCGTCTCTACTGGAGAGCAGCATTTTTGTATTTATTTCAAATTGTTTCTTTTTAGCTAATTATAAAAAACTGAATAAAAATATGTGTAACCAATGTGCGTGTGTTCAATACGATCGGCTCGGAACAGGTTCAGGGGCGTTATCAAGGATTTGTAATTGGGGGGTCATACATACCAAATTGTCACAATATGACGTCATAAACGTTTATTGTTTTGACGAAAAGAATCAAGGTAGATGGAGGGGAACGAAAAGACGGCTCCGAGAGCGAGAAAACTGATTTTCTTAACTGCTTAAGTTAGGTCTAAACAAATCTTCACACACCGCATCAACGGCCGGTTAGATTTTTTTAGCTTTGAAACGGTGGGGGTGGGTGGGTCACGGGCACCCTGTGACCCCCTGGATACGCCCCTGCAGGTTATAGAAAGTGTGATTGCTCTCCAGTAAATTTTACCCATGGGAATCAAAATGTTCATTCATTTGCTCTCAGTGAGTTAATGAGCACGTGATTACTAAGCTGCAAAAGGCCTATGTACTACCTGTGCAGTTTCTAGGTGCCCATACTTGACAGCATAATGCAAGGGTGTGTTCCCTTTCGTTGTTTTCCCAGTTTTTGCGTTGACGTGAGATCCACACCTCAGTAACAAGTCCAAGCATTCAGTTCTTCCATACATCGCAGCCTCGTGCACTGGACGCCAGCCATATTTCTGTGGAATGTTGACTTGGGCTCCAAGTTTAAGTAAGACCTCTAATGCATGCGTATGGCCGTATCGGGCAGCGTAATGTAGAGGCGTCATCCTGAAGGAAATGTTAAAATAAAAAAGCAGTTCCAAACCTGCAGCAGGCGGTATATAAGTATGAACAGAAATGCTTAAGATCAAACCCCTTTGCGGTTAAGAACAGCTTAATACTCACTTTGTTATTGAATCTACATCATTTGCATCAACACCATGGGTTACTGCTCGTAATATCAAGTTCTCACTGCCTTCCATTGCACCAAGGAAGAGCATTTTCTTGGGTTCCATCTCATCCAACAGCTTTTTAAGAGGGTATTTCTTTAGTCCTAGTGTAGTGGGTGAAGGAGTGACGACTGGGGGAATGGGTTGAATCTTACTTGCAGCCACTCCCATTCTAAAGAAAATGCTTCAAGAGCACTTCGGGGACATTCGGATTGGAAACTTGCAGAAAATGCGTCGAAAAACTATGACGTCAATAATTGGCGCGCGCACGAGGAGTTTGGTAATCAGTGTCGCGCATACTCAGTACACGTTTCTCGTGCGTTTTCATTAGAGAACAGTGAAAAAGTATCGAAAAAATCTTCAATTAGTAGATAAACAAAAGAATACTTGTTTTTGTCAATGTTTGCAAAAGGTAAAGTGAAATGTGGGGAAACGAGGAAAACGTGTTCACGTTTACCGTTTGCGGGAATGAAAAACGGGAATCTTTAATCTGCCTAATAGCGCAGAATTCATCGTTTCTTTAAAAAAGACTACAGTGTAATAAACAAGTTATGATGATAACTATATTTCATAATAAAGAGTTTTTTATTTTCGGAAACCAGTTTTACGAAATGATGGTTCCGTAACTAAAATCAACTGGTCAAAGCTGGCAATGTTTACTCAATACAAACATTTAAAAAAAGAAAATTGAAACCCAAACTTTTCTAAGAACTACGGGAAAAAATCAATCGATAGTATGGAATGTAAAAATGATTTAGTGAAATCTAAGTTTAACTAGAGATCCGATCCGTCGAATAAAAACCAAAAACAAACAAACGGCACAGGGTAATAACAGGTCTTGTGTTGATAATTTGAAGTGGTTTTACATGAATTACAGACAAAGCAGGCTTCGCATGCCCGGCGCAAGTCACATTGTACAATAAGTAGATAGACTTAGTTATCAACATAGGGCTTTTAAGCTGTGTATTTTGGGGTCCAATCACACAAAAGATCGCTCAAATCTTGCCACAAATTAATCCCAGGATTTATTCTCTACCTTCAACAATCAGATACTATAGAAATTGCTAGAGTTGTAAAACGTCTCTCGGTGATAGATTTATTTCGGTACCACGTGTAGGCATGGTTGAGAGCATGCGATCGTAGTAGCGTTCGATAAGAAAAAATGGGCTTCAAAGCGGATGGTCAAGCAGAAACGCTAAAGATAAATTCACTAATGCAAACTTGAACTATTGCCACGATTATCTGGACTACATGCACTTAGTTGATCCGTTTAAACTGAAGATTTTCGACAAGACCGGTATTTCTTTTTATGACTGCAACAAGCGCTACGGCCACTCACCCAAGTCAGTTTTGTCCTCACCTGGTACACAAAAATCTCATTACGTTGCACATAAATCTACGGCCGCAAGACGTGCATTCCATACCACTCTAGTGATTTCTATAGCATATTAATAGAAAATCCTGATATGAAGAAAAAAATCAGAAAAAATTCTGTAGACGTAGTGACCGTTTGTAATAGGGGTGTATTGAGTTACGATTATTATGTAATGTCATCAACATATGAAACGTATAGTTTTACCGATTTAGCATAACCAAGCCGGGCTCCCTGTGGGCGAACGTGTTTTTGCTTGTTACATGCTGCATAACAACACCGAAGTACATTATGGGCGAAGTAAATAAAACCAGAGCCAAAAGGTCACCACAATATTTTGCCAAACCTGGTTTTTTTGTTGTTGCATAATTTACATGTGAGCCACAATGTATTTCAGGCTTTGTATGCAACAAAATCTTCGCCAACCTTCCTGAATTAGCCAGGCCGAATTTAGAAGATGCTTGGGGTATAAATAATCACTATATATGGACTTCCTTTCATTTCTTTAAATAATTTACGAAGAAGTTTTGAAAAGTCCTTTTAAATTTTTTATATATATTTCTTCCCTATAAAACCAGTATCTTTACATAATAAAGATTCATAGATTCATAATAAAAAGTAATAGATGCTTAAAATATCTGGTAAGTTTATCTTGCTACGCCAGCGTGGAAAACAGATTCAGCCACAGATACACGAGAAGGTCGGCTTGGTCTGAGAAGAAATGAGAAAAGTGAGTCAGTCAATCAGCCATTCCGAGGTTGAGAAGAATACTGGGTTGAGTTGAGCTTGCAGTGCATTTTGGGGCTATTTTAAGGGATCAAATAGACTCCATCTTGGAAATATGTCTAAACCAGTCTCACAATGCACTGCGATGCCAACTCGACCCAGCTTTTTTCAGAATGGCATTGAAATTCTAGCATGGTACCGAGGCTCTCAAGAATAAAATGATCAACATTTCATTAAACCTCAAAAGGATCAGTAGATATAGTGGTGTAGATTCTATTATAACATTGTTGAACAGGGAACTGACTCCTTGCATTCCACCAAAATGTTCTCATTGTGCAGTTCAAGTAATTATCCATACCTCCCACAGAGGAACTTGGAATTTATGAGGGGTGGGGATCAGATAAAGGACAAAGTTACAGAATTTGTATGGAGAAAAATTGGAATTTCCAGGGGTGGGGGTTAAAAAAAAACCCTCCTTAGAGGGGGGGGGATGGGTGGGGTGGTGTGGTATGAATAATTTCTGCACATTATTGCGTAAAGGTAAGAACGTTGATTACTGTACATTCCTTATTGATTTAGTGAGTATGAAAGTGGACCACTATAGATACAGGACCCAACCACAAATCCAAGAGCAGAAATGTGCATTTGTTTTACCTTCTGTTTTGAAGAGAAGTAAAAATTGTCTTGAGCTCAAACCAAACTTGACGCGAAAGAAACTACAAAATAAAACCACAAAATAAAATCTTTGTTAGCTTATTAACAAACATTACATGAATTAAGTTGGTATTCCTAATAGCTGATTTATATTTATTGCAGCACAAATGAAATGACTCTATAGCGGACCATATGTGCCATTGACTTTCAGAAATGAGAAATTTTTTCAAAAACAAGCACCGTGGCCAGAAAGAGGGACTGGAAATTTTTGTTAAGTTTCATAGCTATTTAGAGAAGTCCTTTAGAACAAAAAAACTATAGGTTATACCTCAAACTTTTTAGCTTTGATGGGGCTAAAGTAAATTTAGGCAAAGTGAAAGTCCAGGCACGCTATCCAGAGGTCTTCTGTGCTGCAGGGGCGCCTTCAGGGGTACGTCATGGTACGTTTGTTGATCCTCGCGGATCAAAACAGCGATTGCTGCTTTTTATTCCTCCCGCTCACCCATCATTGGTTGGCTTTATCAGGTAAGTATCATTCTCCACTGACTCTGTCAGTGTGACTGGTGATGGAGGAGTATCGGGTTTCACATGGCCATGGTAACCTCTGCTGTGAGCAGTAGCGCGACCTGACACAGTTTTCAGGCACCTACCTCCAATTCACCAGTGCCGATGAGTTTAATCATAGTAAATTTGTTGAGCAATTTGTGCCCAGATGTGATTGTGCTTGAAGGCTTGTTAAATATCCTTTTTTTAAATTTAAATTTGAATTTAAGATATAATGATAGCAAAGTGGCAGCCATATTTGCATTCAGTGTATTGGATTGTAAATTTGCCTAATTACACTGCCTGGTTATGGAAGCCATTCCATAATTGCAAAAAGGTAAAGATTACTTACAACAGCAGCAAAAAAATCAGCAGAAATCAGCATATAGTAGACATTATTCCATCCCTAGTTAAGATTAAACAATGTTATTAAATTAGACAGCTAATATACAATCAATGATATTGCAAAAGCATCAATGTCAGGTTCAAAAACATTGAACATAGAAGCATCCAAAGAAGCAGAAACAGGCAAGTATTGCTCCTGGAATATCCTCTTCATTCAGTGTAAAATCTTTATTTGTTGGTAGAAAAATGCTTACCATAATGCTATTAATCTTTGTAGCAAACACAAGTAACAATCCAAGAAACCCTTGCATGGCAATACTTGACCATTCCCTCAATCGTTTTTTTAAAAGGACCCATTAGATGTATCTGATCTAAATTCATGTTCATAAATTGTTGCACTGACAGAATGCATGGTGGCTTTTAACACACATTTCATTCGACTGTGTATCTCATACATCCAGGATCATTTCCTTTTCCATTTCCCACAATAATTTTGTGATTAAATGCATAATATGTACTGATGCAGGTAATGTTAGATAAATTGATGCATACCGTGGAGGATATAATACCAGTCAGGAGGGGACCAAGTGCTGCGCCTGAAATGAGAACAAAATGAAGATTAATCATTGATGACCATAATCACCATAGTTACAATATTATTGACTTACCAAATGAACCTGTTCCATCTATGATGGCTGTCACTGTTGCCATGGCTTTAGTATCACCCCTCAAACATTCATGGGTACCCTGTAAATAATATGTACATTATAACACTAATAAGGTAGCAGTAACCATTTCCATGGTAACACGGGTTTTAAACGTTACAATATCTGCCACCAATGCTTCACTATATGTATTAGTATAAAGACTATTCAATCAAAAAAAGAAGACTTGTATATACCAAATTAGCAGAGACGGCAGTAGTGATGAGAGCATATGGTCCATTTACAAGCACTCCAGACATAAACATTAAACCTGCAAAGAGAATGAGGATACAAGGTAAGAATTTTAAAAGCATTGAGTCATAATGTTATTTAGCAGAATATTCAGAATCTTAGGGAATCAAGGGTGGTGAAGTGGTAGTGCCCTTGCTTTGCACATGACCAGATAGAAAACTACAATAAACATTATCATATTGATCCAGTTCCATGTAAACAGAACATACTTTTTATAAAGAGACATGTAAAATGCTATGTACTGGTCAAATTGTTGACCAGTTAAATATTTGTCCAGTATTGTGTAAACCCAGCTTAGGTCTATCCCCTTTTTTTTGGGTTATCTTGTTTTCCCTGACCCTTTCTCCCTTAGTCCACAAAACATGCTAAACTTCAATGTGACCTTTGAGTTCTTGATCTCTGAATAAGCTGTGCCCTGATCAAACCAAAGGTTTCAATAAAATTAAATGTTTGTTTTTGAACCAATACAAGCAAATTACTTTCTTAGGAACTTAAACCCTTCAAATCTTGGCATTTTTGAGGTTTTCAGTGCTTTTCTTTGTCAGGTAGCTTAAGTTTTAAGAAAAATAATGTGAAATTCAAGGATTTTTTAGGGAACTGTGTGCACCCTGTAAAACCATCTTTAGATGCAAGGAACACATAGTAGTGCTGTTAATGATCAGAAAACTAAAAATATTTCATGTAAGACTTACCAATATTGAGTGACAAACTAGAATTTGCAAAAAATCTGTAGATAAAAAGCTGGATGAAAAAGATGGACAAATGGATGCCTCGTTAGAACATTGATCTGTATATATGTAAATATATATGGTCGAGTGATACACAGTAATGAACCTACCATGGGCCCACCTAGCAACAGCATCACAACCACTGTAATACCACAACAATTTGTCTTGTCTGATACTACACCAGCAAATATACCACCTGTTGGTACATAGAAAGAAATGACATTGAAAAACAAACTAGGATAAATGGGTTTACTCTATTCTCCTTGGTGACCCCTGGGAAGAGATAACAAAAGAAGTGTAGACTTGTGGCTTTGGTTTTAGGTCCCTTTATGTAAAGGTAAGCCTGCTCTACTGCTACAGCTAATAATTGTTGGTGTCCTTGGTGGAAAGATCAATCACCAGGGTCACCCTAACTTCACATAAGTCCAGCATTGATTTAGGATCAAAGGTAATATAGAATAGTGTATGAAAAAATATAGATGAAATGATGAAATAAAAAAAAGACAAAAGAGTCATTTTGGATACCTAATATTCCACCAAAGTCAAAAAATGTAGACAGGTCAGCTGACTTTTCTGGGCCATAGGTTTTACCACCAATGTCTGAAGTCATGAATGGATGAGGAAATATCATTATAATATATAAACATTCTAATATGGAACTGAAATAGTTATGTATGTATTCTTCCCGACAATCATAAACTCACCTGTGTTCTCTAAGTAGAATGGTAACCAAAATAGGAATGTGTAACTAACCAACTTGGCAAAGAAAAGGCAGAGAGAATATTCCACAACGCCCTAAAAATGGTGAACATATGGGTTACAGGTTGATCAATAATGGCAATATTTTACTCTGGCCATTCAGACCCACATTTCCTAATCAAATAGCTCATGTATGAAGAATGAAAAGCCAATTAATCTCTTATGAGAAGCATGGTTTGATCTGCAGACAAGCCATATGATATTTGAGTAGAGGTTCAATACAAGGCCACAAGGGAAAATCTATTGTTCTGGTCAACATGGCTGCAACATGATAAAGTCCATACATGTATATGATTAAACTAAACATGAAAGATGATTAATATCCTTTGAATGACTTACAGGAATAAGCAGAGCTTTACAAAAGCCGATAGCCTCAGCATCTGCACCATGCTCACTTTTTTTCTAAACAAAAACAATCATTCAAATTTATTAAAAAAAAAAAAATCAATTAAGTACTAGGGTCAAAATGTAGATTTAATAATTGGTTAATAATGTAAAAAAAAAAAAATTGGTTAATAATATCAATGCTTACCACCACTAATGATTCAGAATTAGCATATGTTCCTTCAGGACAAGAAGAAAGCAGTCCTGCTGTCTCTGGATCCTAAAAATACAAGATAAGGTGCTGTTAACACAAGACTTTTTCATAATTTTTGTGTGGATTAACAATTACCAAGCAAATTACTTATCCCTACTGAAACAAATGTCGAATGGTTCTCAAACAAGTTGGAAAATGTTGGTGATTACAGACAACAGTTTTTGGACAGAATAAGGACAACATATTATTTCTGATTGCAACATCAAGTAAAGTACAGTGGAATAGTTAAGACTGAGCCTCACCTTAACGTCATTGACATATGCAATAATTTTATTACTCTCTATGTGATGGTTAGGAGGATTACATCCAACATGTGAAGGATCTAGTGAAAATATCAAATAGTCACCATTCAGTCCTTAGGGACATGTTAAAAAAAGAGAAAAACAGTTTCTAGTTGGTTCTCTCTTGTGCTTCAAGGGTTTTTCTCCGGATTCTCTGATTTTCCTCCTTCCACAAAAATTAACTTCTAAATTCCACAGGTTTGTTAGCCTCTGGCTATAAAGTGCTAACTAACTAATGTTACTTTCTTCAATGGTTTTTCACATCCTCATGCCTTTTTTTACATGAGCGCATCCTTGGTTGGTACTTTTCACATTCTACAGAGAAGGGCAATGTCAACCATTTTGAAAACATGCTTGCATCATCGTTTCGGTGTCCAATTATCTTCAATGCTTCTCCATGTTTTGTCATATTGAAAGTTATTATCTAGATCATGATGGGTATGTACTTACCTACTATTAGAAATAAAAAGACAATGATGCCCATTCCCATAATAATAAGACCAGGAACAATGAATGAATAGCCCCTAGAAAGAACACAAACAAATACTAAAATAATATTACACAGGGACCCCAACCCAAACAACAATCTAAATGCCAACCTAAAATCAAAATTACCACAGAGCTAAGATTCTCTGTTCCTCAGGGTTAGACTTGACTAAGTACAGATTTTTAAAAATTATTTATGCATGTACACATTGCAGTGAATGACTGTTTCCTGTTGAAATTCAAACTGTTTGCACCGACAAAGTTAAGCATTCTTTACCTTCCCATTGGTATTTGTAAGTTTGAATGGGAGAGAGTTGTATTGTTGGCACCGAATTTCCTCACAGTAGGAGAATGGCAATACAAACTTATTGCATTACGTTGTCAGTAGTGATGGCTCAAAATTTCAAAAACAAATAAACATTTACACACTCAAATGAGGCTAGCCCTGAGTATTATGTAATCAAGAAACACAATTCAAAAATGGTCTGTTATTGAATTTTGCTTACCATTTGTCATCAGCCCAAATGCCTGCTAAAGCAGAACCAATGATGTTGCCAAAAGAGGTATGAGAATTCCATATTCCCATGATAAGGCCTCGTCTGTGTACATGATGATAAAGTTAGTAATGTAAATGTAGAGGTTATAGTACAAACAAATACAACAATAATAAGCAATTATTGGATGAGATTGAGCATAATATCATAAAACGAGTTATTAGAAAACGATTTTTGTAAAAACACACAAGAAGTCAAACGACGCCAAAGATTCACACCTTCACCGTCATTCAGACTGACTCGTTGAAAATACATCCAAATAATTTCTCTTAACTTCTGTTCTAGATAAGTTCTGCATTTAAAAGAAACATCAAAAGAAAGCTTAGGTTAAAGTGAAAACGAATATTATCCATTGTTGCTGTGAAATAAGCTAGAAAAAAGATTTTAGTGAAAACACACAATAAGTCAAACGACGCCAAAGTTTCACACCTCATTACGCCGGCATTCAGACTGATCCATCGAAAATACATCCCTATAATTTCCCTTAACTTATTTCTGTTGTAGATGAGTTCGGAATTTAAAAAATATATCAAAAGAAAGCTAAGGTTAAAGTGAAAAGCACTAATACGTTTTTGTCGTTGAGAAAATTAATATTAAAATTACTAGAAAACGATTTTTGAGGTAACAAGGCATGAATGCCAACTATTTTTGCCACGCCAAGACAACGGTGTGCTGTTGGCTTGTCATTTTGCTAACGATTTTACATAAAAGGCTAACGGTTTATCATAAACTGCTAACGGTTTTTCATGAATGGCTAACGGTTTTCCAGAGCGTTTAACGCTTTTTGAAACCGTTTAACGGTAATCAATGAAAAGGCGTTATTAACCGTAAAGCGTTAAGACACGTTTTCCCATGGAAGGTCATTTTATATAAAAAGCTATGGCGTCAGGCGTCCTTCGATGAATGATAAGGATATATAAAACGTATAAATATATAAGAAGTAGTTATATGTCAAGTAAGCTAAATAACGATAAAAAAGTCGAGAAGTAATTCATCTGAGGTTTAAAAAGGCTAAGGTGACATTTACATTGGCTTATAAGTTGTTTCGTTCGTTAGTGAGTTAGCGTATGCGAGTCCGTATAAAAAGTTCTCGTTTTGAAGTCTTGAGCTTAAGCGCAAGTATGGTTGGTAAATCGCTAACTACTTTTTTTAGTCATGGTACTAACATATTTCTTAAAGTGATTCTACACGTGGGCAAATTGGCAAACGCATGATATTTTATGCATGGGCGAATTGGCATGGGCGAAATTTTACTGTAAACCATCGAGACTGAGGCTGTACAAAGCCAAGGTCTTGATATTTACAATATTATGCAATACCCAATTCAATAATATTTATTGCTTTATTGTACATTTTTTATATTGGAAAAACATTAACATGAACATTAAATTATAGAGACAAGAATTATAAATGCCATGATGTAGCCTGAAAAACGCAAAATTTTTAATTCACAAATATTTTAATAATATTTATTGTTCATAAAATATGAAAACAAGTTAGGGATTCCTTAAATAATTGTTTTTGTACATAATTCTGGAAATGAATACACATAATGAATAAAAACAAAGCTACCACAGCGTGACCTTCAATAACTTGATATGATAAATGTATTATCTGTAGGAAAACCTAAAGGCTCTTGACCAATCAGAATTGAGATCCTTAGTAAAATGTATAATAATAACAGATATCCTACCTTCCTTTACCAAACCAGTTACCAACACACTCCACAACACTGGGCCACCCTGAGGCCTAAACAACATGAAAGTTAAAAGATAACAAAATATTCAAGTCAATAATTTGCTGGGTTTAAATTCCTCGTCATTGATCCCATCTCCCATCAACCAATCTTGTCCAACACAAAAACATATCATTTAATGACTGTAGAGCATTGGGTTTGATTAAGATCCGTTCAGTGAACAATCTTCAGTCTTGATTGAATGCTTGATGTTCTTATGTCTACACTCGGCCACAATATCATAAAACAACTTACTTGAAAAAATCCTGCAAAAATCTGTTGATAAATAAGTATGCATTGTAAAAAATCAAAATAATTGAAAATTATTCAAAAATATTTTTGAATAATAATAATAATAATAATAATAATAATAATAATAATAATATAATATAATTTATATAGTGCTTTATATCTGATACTAACTAAAGAAACTCTAGTATGTGGTTTTTTAATATATATATTAATTTATCATATAATTATCCATAAAATACCCATATTTCTCCATTATAATAAAAAGCTTATTAAGTTGATTTTATGGATAATTATATAATAAACAGAATATTAGGTGGGGGATTTGAGATACATATTTATCTTCTCGTGTTGAAAATCGCAAACATCGAAATGACTCAAATTTTTTTCTTGTGACTTATAACACTGATTTCTAAAATATACTTGAGAAATGTCTTTATACGATCAATAGTTTAGATTTTGATGTTTTGATGACGTCATGTAAGAACCGGCAAATGTTATATATTACACAGTTATAAAAAAATACTAATGAAACTTTTTTTACTTAAACAAGAAAGGAAATAATAATATATGAAATATACGGTTTTACCACTTACCTCTAAATGGTGATAAATAAAGAAGTGATGATAAATAATTAATAATGATATGATAAACACTATACATTACCTGAACAGTAAGGAAATATGCAAGGCTGTGAATCTTCCAAAAAAAACCCATTCCAAATAAGATAGTAAATATGCCAGATGTAAACATGCCAATCGTCAAGAAATACCTGAGATCCATGTGCTCTGCCACATACCCACTGAATGGTTGAAAAACATAGAATAATTATGTATCAACTATTTAATGAAAATCAACTTCTAGATTCCTATTGGAATCAAGTGGAAGAAGAGCCACTTTGTAAAATGCACTGTTACAGTCAAACTACCTCCCCAGATCAAGCGTGAACACATAGAGATCATTAATGACTTCATTTTTGGATCCTTGATTTCTTTTATTCGATTCGAAGATTCATTAATGAAAACGAATCTTCAATATTCAAAAAATAATAATAATCTGAAAGGTTCGGTTAACTTGGCTTGTAGGCTCTTGTTTATAGCGCAAACAGAAGGTATAAGTCATTAATATTACACATTCCTTGCACAAAAAGTTGTCTTTGCATTTCACAGTTGCATATATACTTGCCTGTCACTTTTAATCCCTTATTGATTATTATATATTTATCATTTATTTATGTATGTAGAAATGAATAATTCCATGCATGACAATGCCAGTTTGTATATGGGCATGTTTGGGATACCTTTTTAGCTTCGTTGTTCGTTGTGCACATTTCAGACCATGTGATGTCATTCTTGGGAGTTGATTCTTTCATGGCTAAATATTTTCACATGTTCGTCATAAAAAAATGACTCTCAAGAGAATGTCATGTGATCTGAAATGCGCAATTTGCATACAAAGCAAAGAAAGTCTATTCTTAGAATTATGTCTTTTCAAGCATAATATTAAAGGGATATGTCATAATATGACCATAGACAAATGAGTGTCTCACTGACTGTGGAAGGGTAAACACATATTTTTGATAGCACACTATGATTTATATTACCTTTTTTCTTACCTTACAAACATACCCAGAGCATATGCAAACAAAAACCCAAGATCTAAAGCACCAAGCAGTTCCTTGCCACTTGGACCATCTAATATGTTTCAAAATGACAATATCCTCATCAGAATAATTAATTTTAGAAAGTTCTTTTCATTAAAAACAACTAATATCTACAAGTCAAAGATATAGAAGTAAGTTATAGTGCTTGGGAACAAGGTTATTCCGGGTGAAAGCCCTTGGAATTAAATTCGGAAAAATTAATTTCCGACCTCGCTGGGATTCGAACTCACGACCTTCGGAATTGTACTACTGATGCTCTTCCAGCTGAGCTAGGTCAGACTGAGAGCAGGCCGGGGTGAAATAGATGTTAGGTCGCGGTAATTATGATTCAAAGATGAGAGTATATGGACTGTGTGGCACTAATGAAATAGTCAAAGATATAGAAGTAAGTTATAGTGCTTGGGAACGAGGCACTATAACTTACATCTATATCTTTGTAAAAAGGTATAACTAGCTAAAACTAGTGTGAGTTGGTCGGTGTTTCTAATGAAACAGTAATGATGAAAAGGTAAATTATACACTGTGAAAAAGATGAAAAAACTTACTGACGTTTCGGACGCTAGTCCTTCGTCGGAGTCTTTTACTCCGACGAAGGACTAGCGTCCGAAACGTCAGTAAGTTTTTTCATCTTTTTCACGGTGTATAATTTACCTTTTCATCATCTATATCTTTGACTATTTTATTAGTGTCATGCGGTCCATATACTCTCATCTTAATATCTACAAGGGTTAATGAAAAATGGGGCTATTCTTACCAAAAGGAGCCCAAGCTGAACAGGAAGTAGTTAATGCCATTTGTAGAACTGAAGAGTTTGTCGCATTACTTAAACTTTTTTTGAAGTGTGGATGAAATAGGCCAAGCACAGGGTGTACATCACTATCAGTACAATTTACATTTAATGACCCCTAAGAGAGAAAAAAATTCAGCATAAATTTGAATTTTTGGGGATTGACTATTGTTTATAGCAGGAAATACATCCTGTGATTTGTTGGCCTGACTTATTGGACCAAAACAATGACAGTAAGCAAATGGTGCATGTATTTAGAGCCTAATTTTTCAAAAAAAAAAAAAGAATTTCTTCTTGATTTCTTAATATTGGCCGGATTTTTCGCAGAGTAAAGGATTAAAATTGGGCTAGAATCTGGCACCAAACTACACTAACATTTGCTTCCCAATACATCATGCTGTGGCACTAGCCAATAAATCGCAGCATATGTAGACAGGCCTCATTATAATAGATCCATTTCATCTTTGTCTGCCAGAAATGAAGGAGAAGATATATTATGAAACTCAAATCCAGGCTGACTAGATCTTACCCTGCCTGCAGCTCTTGCACAGTCAGGCACACCCTGACTTAAATTCGCCAAGCGGTTGGTTGCATGTTTGATGGTTCAATAAAGAGTTAGAAAATAATAGGATCTGGACAATGCTATTAAATCAACAGGATAGCTTGTCATGTCCTACCTATCATGTGTAATGTAATTGAAATATGACCTACCTTGACAATACTAATTGGTTTCCTGGAAAGGTGGTAAGTCATGTAGGTAAAAAAGGTCAAAAGTAGAACATGCCCTCGATACCTAAAAACGATAAAAGTAAATAAACAACCTATAAACGAGATATTTATATATTAGATGTGCTTTTAAGAAAAGATGGTATAATTACTATGTAATTGAAGTCGCCTAAATGATTCAAACTTACAGCCTATTTCTGTCTTTTCCCAGCCACTGGAAAAAACGAATCCCAAAGGGGACTTTTTTTCTATGTTGATGTTGTACAAGTCTAACGTCCTGATTCATTTTTAAATGTGTGGAGAACGATTATTCTCGGACAATAAACAGAAAACAGAAGCGTTCGAAGTATGATAGCTGATAAAGACTTTCACAGTTTGGTAAACTGGACAGACAATTGAGAATAATACATCTCCACTAAAATATTTAGAGATCTCTGAAAGAAAGAAATAATTTTTACCGGTTAAAGATGAAAAAATAAATAACATTGGTGATCAACTACGTAACTAAATCACATTCAAAACACATCATTCTTCTCTACTGAGATCTTTACCTTCTGGTTTTGTGTAAATAATTGCTTCGAATTCTTTAAAAAGTAGAAAAACAGAGAAATAAGGGAAAGAAACTAAAAAAAGGAAGTCTTGACGACACTTTGGAATTTGAGTTGGCACAAGGGCACGTGATTCATGTGATGTTTAATCACATGACGATTTCTTCACGAGACAGAGCCGGAGGTGGACGGAGGAGGTCGGAGTAAACTCGTTACGTCGTCAGTTCGGGTCTGTATTGTCATAGTAACAAGTTGGAAACATTAAATTGTTCTGCATATTCAGACGAAGAAAGCACAACTTTTGAGGCTTTTGTTAAATTATTTCAAAACTCAAGCTTTTATTCATCATGTCGACTCACTTCAGCGCGAATCAGGTTTGTTTCAACACTAGTGTTGTATATATATGTAAGTTCGAAGTTATTTTGCTGTCTAAAAGTACGGAAAACGATTGTTGCTTCCCAGGTTCGAATTCGGAAGTCAAATCTTTATTCCCCTTGATGTCCCTTGTTATCTCGTACATCATTATTGGGTTTGATATCCATGAATTTTTCCTTTTTTAACAGTACGAGCAAGCATTTGCCGCCAAGCGTCTTCAAAATTGGGAAGTTCCTCAAAGGTTCAAAGAAGTGAGAGAACTCATGTCCCATCATTGTTTACATACCGAATCAGTATAATTTGTTCCAGCTAAAAACTAGTGTGAGCTGCGTGTTTCTAATGAAACAGTAATGATAAAGGGGTTAATTATACACCGTGTATGATTCACCTTTTTAACATTATAGTTTGTTCTGATTATTCATCAAGCTATCTAAAACATATTTCGACATTTCGTTCATTCCTAATAGAGACCATCTACTCTAGAAGGCTTTACACGAATTATAAGCAATGATCGAGGCCATATTCTTGAGGGAATACCACGTTCAAGTAAATCGCCATGGGGCGAGTTCGTGGGAACATGGGAAATGCAGAAACCACCCCTTACAACCAAGACACTCAAAACAAAGGTACGTTTTATAGTGAATGGTATGTAATGATTGGTATATAGCTTTGGTTTTTCCATGAAAGGTGGTTTCTCATTCCTCAAAATAATGAAATTTTCAGCTGTTTTTTATCTTTCACAACTTACCTCTCTTTGATGTATACTTCTCTATCTCCAAACACTCAGTGGCATATTCAAGAGGGGTAGGGGCATTGGCATTCCTTTTCTAAATCCTAGATCTACTATCGACACTGGTGTCATTACTCTTGCATTTCTTATTATGAATTAGTTATTACCTACTGTATCTAAGCTATCTCCCGTCAGGATGGTCATTGAGTTTTGAATTGTTTTTTATTTGGAATGTTTCTGGCTTAGGCAATGGCTGAAAAGATGCACAATGAAGAAAAAGCAAGGACACCATCACCTACAAAATTACGAACCCCTTCACCACAATGTGCCTCTCCTATTCCTGGGAGTCCTAGTCCTAGAGGAACACTAATTGAGAATAACAGTCCGAGCCGGTTGAGTGCAAGTCCTAGAAAAACACCACAACTGAGAACACCTAGTCCTCAAAAAACTCCTGAACCTGCACGTAGCCCCAGCAACACACTTGTGGACAGAAAAAGCCCTGTTAAAGAAAAAGACAATTGATTTCATCTTTTAAGATAATAATATAGATGTAGAAATGTAACTTGATATGATTATATGCCAGAAAACTCTAAATTAGTGGACATTCTTCTGTTCTATAATATTGTAGTCTTAACAATTGTAAATACTATGGTGATCTTGATCTGGTGATAAATACAGTAAATCAAATGATAATGCAATGAAAAGGGTTTATTTATCTATTTATTGTCATATAACAGTAATTTTCATAAACTTATGAAAAGTTACATTATTTGGTTTGTTGATTTTCCTTGTGCAACTTTTAACAGACTATGTTTTAAACCTTTAGTAATGCCTCATGTAATACACATGACATAGTAAGGTTTTTTCAGTTTTCACATGCACAAATAACTTATCAACCTGACAATTGGCAACACTGGTGGCTGTCTTTATCAGAATGATTCAGGAAAAAATGGTGAAGAGGCAGCATATAGCAGGAAGCAAAGGGTGGGTGGGGTGGTCACTGAAAGTTCTTTAACAGCTTTGGGGTCATGCTCCTCTAGCATTGGGTAAGTGGATTTATAGTGCTTACAGAGCACGTCCTCGGGACTCTATCGTAAGTATGAGTTACTATGTGTAGAAACTGAATGTGCCGCCAACATGATGATGGTGATGTTCTTAAGCAGTTTTTAGAGGAAAAGGCTGACCATGTATTTTCGATAGGACAGAGTTCACCAGCAACCACTTGTATGTGTGTGGTCAGAACACTGCATATGCTGTTGGTTCAAGAATCACAGGTGCAGCTCTCTAGCTTGATAGCAGTCTGTTATATTCTGTTATTAGACTTGATTTACGTATTGTCTCCCACGATCTTGCTGCATAATGAAACCTAAACCAACACAGTGAGAAAAATAAATATATCTTTTCACTATAGGCACTGAATAATTTGATGCTGCTGACCTCTTTAGTAACCATTACAAACTACTAAAATATATAATATAAATATAGCAATCACTTATGTGTAGCCTTACCAGTTTTTTTCTGTCAATGTGTGTTGTGTTAAGGGATGTCGATGAGTAGAAAACACCTGATAGAACAATACAAGGATTAAATGAAAAGAAAGGGATGGAAGAAATGGAAAAACAACAAAATGAGATGAACAGAATTAAATGGGTTAATGCATTAATGATGTTCATGTGGGTCATGCATTGTGCCAGATATTACTCTCACAGACTCTTCCATTTGATAGCATTGCACCACACTCATGCTGTCAACAGTAAACATACTATAACTATTGTCAGCAGTCTCATTGGTGCACATGTATGAGAATTGATTGGCATGTTGATGGTATCCAGGCTACTTTAAGTATTTTAATGGCCTTCCAGTACTCCCCCCAACCTGCAGTTTCTCTCATAGTGTATTTTCTTATTTGCCACCCTTCCTCCCCTTGCATTATATTGTGGTTCTTTGGATAGCTCTGCCAGGTCTGTTCCTATTTTTATGCATGAGTATAATGAGACCCATGAGAATAGAATACTAATACTTCAAAGTGTAATACCAAGAATGGCCAACATGTGAAGTTGATGATGTAATATTTAACCAATGAGCCTTTTTCATTTGACAGAAGGTTGGTTTGAACAATAGATTCCACCACTTGTAGCCTCTTGTTCAGTGTTTCAAAAACTTTATAGGACTTAAACAAAGATCTTGATTCTCATGAGAATAAACAAGTCCACTATGTGATAAAGGCCCATAAAGCTATAGTATGGTACCTGATTGCGTAATGCTTGTAAAACCAACTCAAAGCTAGGGTAGCCTTTATATGATGGCCTAATGGCATTGCCTAATTATAAACAAAACAAAAATATTAACTAATATACCCAGTATATAAAACTATTTGTCACTAATTACCTTAACAGGAAAGAAATGTTCTGTGTGACAGAAAGGGTTCAATAGACCTTATTCGTGGTGTGACAATGTTTTCCCAATTCAGCGTGACAAACCTCTGGGGGAATGAAGAGCTATTGTTTTGAAGCTCGTTGGGATATCATTGTTATTCCTTTCCTATCCTTTGGGATGCTCATGGATTTTTCGAAGAGTAAAAACAAAAAAAAAGAATCCCCTGGAGGGTTATTGCTGAATTGGGAAAACATTGTCACACCACAAATAAGGTCTATTGTCAACATTTTGAGGTAAGGTTATTATATTGTTGGGCTCCCTGTGGATTCCTAGTGACACAGGTATCATAAATTTGTAGAGTTGAAAATTCAGTTTGATGCCTTTGGGTGGACATGGGCTGGAAAGAAAAATAGGCCCTTTGTATATATATGCTAATCAAGAGATATATTCAATGGACCAATGAAAAAAAAAAGAGAAATCCACAGGCAACCCAATCACCTGAGTGATGTCCATTTGTCTGGCCTTCGTATGCTGGGATGAGATGAATATTAATATCATCACATGACATCAGACTGCTGTAAGGTAGTAACCCTGATCCTACTAAGGACAATCCACCTAAAACAATATAAAATTATGTATCATTTATCAACAAAAATACTTCCCATTCCTCACAAAGTTAGGAACTTACTGGTTTTTAGTGTTGCAAAAGTAATATTTTTATTGAATTCAGGTATTTATTAATCAATAATAAATAATTGCATTCCTGTTACTTTGGTAGTACCACAAGGATCATTATTGTGCCCAATGCCCAATTTTACATCAAAACAGACAGCATACATTCATCAAATATTGCAATGATTTGTCTTTTAGTTTTGGAGACCTTTGAGGTTGTGATTTACAAAATATTCCAGTATCGCACTAGCTATCCATATCCTTCCTGACTAAATTGGAAGTACACACACAGAAAAGACCACAGCAATGCAATAATATAAACATACTGTGAAACTTGAGCCTTGAGTGTTGAAATAAGGAAGTGGTGACGGCATGCATTGCACTGACATTCTCTGGCTCATAGTCCTCTCTTGTTGCCTTGTTATACACAAACACTAACATCAAATAAGGATACAGTGAGAGATGATTGTTTCTTGATTGATTATGTAACTATATCAACAGATAAACAACAAAACTGACCAACTTCTGGATAATGGTCCTCAGCATTGTCAGAAGCACTTGAACTAAATTTAAAAAAATTGAATTTAGTTGGAATGTATTCCATGATTAGAGAGTTCATGAGTGTGGTAACAAATAGTAGACACTAGAGAAAAACGATTGCACATGCATGCATTTTGGCACTTTTTCTAAGAACTTTGAAGGCTGCATTCGAGTGAGAAAAAAATGTTTGTTTTCTCCAAGTATACAAACAATAATTTCGCGAGTATACTTTTGTCAGACCAAGACACTTTATTACAAAATACAATATGAAAGAATTAGCCTTGAGTTTGAAGCATAGACACTACGTTTTGGCATTTGTGAAGTTGAATTTAATCCAATTTGTGATTTTGTGCAGTCATTGGCTCATGGACAGCTGTACTCATACCAAAAATGCTCTATCTAGCTAAATAAAGAACAAACCAGGGAACTCACCCAGATGACTCATGTGAGTGTGGGACTGATGATGGCTTTAACATCTCTGCACTCCTTAAAAGTCTTTAAAAGATACTATACTTTACTAATTTAATCTTTCATGCATGTCCATTTGGTTTTGACACATACCAGCTAAATTGTCTGTGTTCCCTGAAAGGGATTTTGGGTCAACTATTTTTGGTTAGCATTTTAGAATGAAAAATTTGTATTTAAAAAGGTTCTTTTGGCAGAATTATGGGAAATGCTATTAAAATATGATGTTGAATCCTCACTTCTGATTGGTTGACCTTGAGTTTGTTCTGGTCAACTCAGCTGGTAATAAACCATTACAGTGAGCTACGTAAATATAATATATATATATAGCAAATGTTATGATAACTAGATTTCACCTAAGATAAAATTTTGCTTATTTATAACCAGTTTAAAACGTTTAATAAATAAAAGTGTGAATTACTTATTATTTATATTATCAATCTGCACTTTGTGCTAGCTTACAAGCAATATTAAAAATGAATCGTTTTTTATTTTCATGGGCTGTATGAATTAACGTATAGCAGTCATATTACATCTTTTCAACATAATTGTTCTTTTCCTCTACTGAATTTATTGTTGTTGTTTTTTTATTATATTTTTCTCATTATTGATTTCCTTTTATTTTCATGTTCAGAAAAAGCAGCTCTTCTCATACATACATGACAATAAGTTCAGGAATAGTGATGATAAATACATGATGATTAAATACAGTGTGGCACACAAAAGTATGACCAAATACAATGTATTTTCATGTTTCTGTACATACTGCCTTTTTGTTGCCAATTGTGCTATTAATGCCTTACATGTATTTGGTAATTTAAAAGCAGCCACCTTTGCACTGAAATGTGTTGGTTTAATGTTCCAAAGCCTGTATGCACCATCTCTTGCTAATAATGTTGATAATGATAAATTAACAAAAGATCAATATTAATAGTCTCACATACCTTAGAAGATTAACATCTGTAAACCAATCTTGAACCACAAGGATGACATGACAAACAGTAAGAAGGAATGTCACAATTTGAAGAGACTTTAAAGAAAAGAAGAGTAATACAACATGATATATATTGAAATAGCTGGACTAGAGTCGTATTTGTGGGAGGTGAACGCTCTCACTGCTATGCCAGCCTAACCTCCATTGCAAACATTTCATGTGGTTTAGGGAAGTGAACCTCATAAAATATTTACAACAGAGGCTAATGCCAGCAATGCTTCCCATAAATAATCATAGTAATATAATAAAATTGAATCTTCCTTTAGCTTTTCAATTCATGTGCTCTTTAAGGTCACTGGTCAACATACCTGCATTTCATGAAAGTTTTCTGGTGTTGAGTATTCAGAAGGAATGTTACGATCATAATGAATCAAGTGGTCTAGAATAGATGGACTGAGAAGAGGCTACACAACGAAAAGGAAATTTGATCTTACTATACACATACATGTTCTATCTTGACAAATCAAAAATTATGTGAGAGAAATATTATTTTTTATAACGGCTTTGCACCATCACGTCATGGCAGCCATGACAGGAGGCACAAAAATAGAGTCTCTGGGAAAGTGAGTTCTTTCTCATGTAAATTAGATTAGACCAGATTCAATCGTTCCTGGCTCCTTTCTTGGCTGCCATCGTGTGATTATGCAAAGCCTCTATCGTAAGTAATAAAAAGGTATAACTAGCTAAAACTAGTGTGAGTAAGTAATAAGTAAGTAAGTAATAAGTAAGACCTGCGTATCAAGTAGCAGAACCCTTTCTGTGGTGACAGCTATATTGACACCATTGCTTTGATGAGATCCAGCCTCCTGAAACAGAGTCAGTTACTGTATATTTTTAACATTCAACGATGTAATTAAGATGAAAATATTACTGATTCATTTTTCAACTTTGCTAAAAGTAATTTGTACCTGGGTTGGCTTAGACTGGGGAGCAAAGAGATAGGATCTGCAACAATAACAGTTATTTGTCAGAGTGGTTCTTTTAATCTCAGTCTTGACACAACATACTTTCAAATAATAAAGCAAGATTAGTTTATTATTGCATGCTGCTCTGACCTTGGATCAGTTCTAGGTGTAGCTCCAGCTAACATGGACAAAATAGTTGACTTCCCAGCTCCTTGTAATCCTATTGCACCAACCACCAAGAAGTCTGTCTGATCTGCAAGAATCTATCATGAAAATAAACTATTTTGATATCACACAATTTACTTAATTAATTGAATGTATTATAATGATCAATCCATCATTTGAAAATCTAATTAAAATCTTTAAATTGATCTATATCTAATTATTAAATAATTACAAATTAAGTGATGATGGATTGAAGACAAATCATCAAAAAAATTGTCATTTTGGTTTGGGTTTTCTGGAGCTTGCAGAACCTGTGCACCAAAATGCTATACCATTTAATACATAACCCTTATACCACGCTTAGTTGGCATATATTTCCTATTTCCCTCTCTCCCTCCCTCCCTCCCTCCTTTCTTTTTTTTTCTTTTTTTCTTCTTTTTTGAATTTCTTTTTCTTTCTTTCTTTCTTTCTTTCTTTTTTTGCTTCTCATAGAGTAGAGAAAGAGGAAACCTTTGCCAAGCAGGGTACTCTTTCTACAAAGGTACTCACATCAAGTGCAGTATCTGTCCAGTGGAGGCTGTCATCCAACATTTTCACAGACTGAAGGGAAATTTCTTTGTCTACTCCACTAATTTTCAGTGATGCAAGATTACTACTCATACCTTCTGACACACTGCCTGAAACTACAACATAATTGATGAATCTTAAAACTTGGGCTTAGCCTGGAATCCAGGAGTTGCTTGTTTTGTTATTCTAATAATTGCTGTTTTTTTTACCGAACTCAGAAGTGCATGAGGCTAAGCCCGCATACACTGGAGTGTTAAGAGTAATCAATGAAGACATATAACATCGTAAAACAGAACTCATAATACATCCATATAAAATACTCTATGGTTTTCAAAGGTTTCTCATGAACACTGACAATGCCTCTTTTTTATATCTGTGTCTGCGATAATTATCAAAGCACCTGAGCATCTTGGAAATTGTCAAGTGCATTATACAACTATTCTGGGTGGCATGGGTGGCATGTGCTGTTTTTCACAGCTTCGTAGTTCTTACCTGGGTCACATGTTTGGCTCTCAACTTCACTAAATTGCATTTATATGAAAATCGAGTGTGCTTGATGTGTTGTGCTCTTGCTGACCACAAGGGTTTGGAGTGTTGTTTTATATAAATAATGAATGTGATAGCAGTAGTTGTAGAGTGAACACTTCATGGAAGAGCATCTTACAGGGAGTAAAATATAAGTATTCTCTTTTTACCTGTAGAAGTGGTGTTACGTTGTATGCCTTGAATGGATATTGTTCCTGGAGGTCCTATTACTCCTTTCTCTTCACTCCCCTGTGCAGTGTGTTGCTCTTCTCTTGGTGGTTTGGTCAGCATGGTTGGTGGGTTGCTAGGCAATGATGAAGCAATAGGTGGCATCTTTTCTTCAGATGGCAACTCTCTGCAAAAACAAAAGGCACTTATGAAAGACTGTTTCCTTACTAAAACTAAAATTACATCATTTTATCAAAAGTTTTGTTAATAAAAAATCCTACCTTGATTTTAAAAGAAGCTTAACGGGAGAATCTTGGTTCTAATGAAAATAAATTAATGCCTAGTTATAATTATATATAATAATTGAAAATAATTAAGGTTAATTTAAATGAAAAGCTTCAGATTTTGAGATAAACTAAATGACACAAAATGTTACCTTTTCACCAGGGGCTTTAGTCAGGATAATGGGTGTTTTCATTGGTGGTTGAGCTGAACTCTCTGCTTTTCCCTTAACGAAACAAACACTAAAATAATTAAACTTAACATCGGTTAACATATCACTTCGCACACACAACAATGAGACGATTGAACTAGGCCATATTGAGATCCCGATACAAAATTTTAAGTAATGTCGGTTCTGATGTGAGGAGTGGTAAACTTACCCTCTGTGATCTTTCTCTGTATCCTCTATCTCTTCTTCTTCCTCCTCTACCACGCGATTTTTCTCCTCTTCCTCCTCCAAAACCTCTGTCATCCTCCATCTTGACCGGGAATCAAACAGGATCTGGTAATAACCACAGGGAACCCAAACTTGGTTTAATACTGATTCTTCAAACTTGCTAAACAGCCTCATTTCTCCCTCAGACTTCACCAGAAGATAAGAAAAAGTACGAAAATCGAAACAAAAGCTATTTTCTCATATAAACATTTGATTTAATTTCTTTACTATAACTTCCATTCACAGGAACCTTCGTTTGGGCTGCCTGTTTTGCTACTGACTGCATTGCATTATGGAGCAGGATGACATGATCCACCGATCGAGGAAACCAAAAACAGAAAATATTGTCCTTCGATTTTTAGCATTTGTTTTTAACTGTTTACTCTATGGATTTACGTAAAGTACCAGACGAGGAGAAAGTTAGACTCTGTAGAAGATACACCATAAGTAAGTTTTTTTGTAAAGTTGAATTTTATCATTATAAAATTCAATTTTTTGGGTGACCATTTTTGAACAAACCGAAACATGTTTTAGAAAATGCTTCATTTCCGTTTAGCGATAATTGCTAAATATCATAATATCAAGATATTAGGATCATTATCCTAAGTAAAAATACTGTTGTTTTTTTAGTTGGTTTAGCGTTTTTACCGTTCCTGTGGTTCATCAACGTCGTATGGTTCTTTAAAGAAGCGTTTTGTAGAGAGAGATTTCCTGGTCAAAGCAAGATGAGATCTGGTACATAAAATTATCAAGTTTCAACAGTCATTATCATCACACCTTCCTATTATAATTATCGATTGTTTAAACGATAATTTCTTTCTTGTAGATATAGTCAAGTCAGCCATAGGGCTAATTATATGGATTGCAGGACTAACAACATGGATTGTGATGTTTCAAAAGAACAGAGCTGAATGGGGATACTACGGGGATAAGATTTCATTTCTCATTCCTCTCGGAAGGCCATAGCTCGGCTTGTAGAAAACCTTTTAAAGCTGCCCTTGGAAATTGGTATAATTGATTCTTATATTCACAACATACATAATGTATATTCACCCAACAATTGGACTAAAGCCAGTGTCTATGCCAGTATTAATATCATAATTTAATGTTATGCTATGAATTCAATTTAAGGTCAACCCTCAAATGATAGAGCCAGCATTCAGTAGTCCAAAGAAGTATCTGTTTTGTATGTTTGACTCCCCCCTTCTCCACCAAAAAGTTGAATATCAACATCTTAGAATATAGACCTTCATATCATTGGACCCTTCCTATTTTTTTTTCTTTTGGGACCAATGAATGATGTCTTTGTCAACATTTACCTCCGGCAACTGATCAGCTGTCATTTTAAGTCCTGGTTGCTGCATCAAGTCTCTAAATAGCTAGTGGTCTAACTACAGCTTTGCATCTTGGTTCAAGGCATGGATCCTAATTAGGTTCATTGGGTGTCTATAAACTTTATTGTCCTGCTTGATTTTTATTTTATTTTTTACAAATGTTGGGATAAACCATACTTGTGAATTTTTGGGATAAATGCTCAACCATAGATTCGTAATAAAAGCAATTGATTGACTCCGACGAAGGACTAATGTCCGAAACGCCAGTTTTTATTTTCACTACGGTGTTAAACTTATAAATCTATGATAACTTGTTTCATTAGAAACACCGACGCAGTCCACGCTAGTGACTTCACTAACCATCATCTGCATAGATTCGTAATAAAAGCAAATATTATTTATAAATTTACTAGGATAAAGTACTTTCATCAAAATTATGCATAAGGAATGATGGAATACATATATCATACAGTGCTTTGCAACAGTCCTGGAAATAAAATGAATGTTGATATATCAGGTGCATTATGGGTAATTTTCGATTAAAAACAAAACGTTTTAATAAAGGTTAAATACAATGCTTTTGGTAAAAAATATAATCATAGTTTACATCTAATGCATTAATACAAGATATTTGGCTAGCTTTTGGTTGAAAATCCTTATATTTGAAGGATCTGGAAATTATATACAAATTAGTTTATATATGGATTTATTATATAAATAGATATACTTGACTTTTGCAGAATTTTTGTAAATTGCTATTCATGGTTTAACATAACAGCTGGTCAATCACCGGTCATGAAACCAGCCAATTCAAGCTGGATCATATCTCATTTCTGCCTCAATTCTACTGGTAAAAATGACCAGCAAGGCAAAGATTTGACTAGACAATTTTCAATTCTGGCTGCACTTTGTCCAATGACCAGTTGTTTGTGTATTTTAAGCCCTGGTCATAGAATCTGATAATAGAAACTGGCATGTTCTTTTGTATTATTATATTTCTATTTAATTTACTGTACTTAGTGCAAACAATATAACTGTGAATCTTTAGTAATACTAAATAGCACAGTTTCATGCAAATCCTATTGTTTTCTATTGTAAATTAGCACTTTTTTGTACTATTTAGTAATTAGTGTTTCACGGATTAATTGTTTGCACTCTAACTGTATCCTTCCCAAAGCTAAAATTTAAGGCTGCTCAGTGACCAGACATGACTATGAGACAAAGCAGACTGGTCAACATCTGTGATCCTGTCAAGACAAATGACCTGAGAGACATGTTACTGTTCATTGACTGGCCTTTATTTTTAGTGTTACTTCTCGATTTCCTAACACAGCTGAAAAGGTGCTTTATACATTTTGCTTTGGATGCAGGCATCCAGATTAATGATAATCTTTTGTTTTGAAAATTATTTCTTTTTTCACCTGAAACCTAGTACAATATCTGTGTAGTAGTTAAAACTGCTATTTCTAATTTTCCTTTTAAAATAAATAACGATTAAAATTGATTGAAGAGTTTCTGGTTGCTTGTTTACTGGTTAGTTGCTTGTCATGATAGTTTTTTATTGGTGGACGTGGCCCCTGCTGAATTAGGTGCATTTTGACATATTTGAATCAATGTTAAAACCACATTCTAATACAAAAAACTTTGTCTTTGAAAATCGAATTTTTGTGCTTGATAAGTATTTAAAACGTCCTTGAATTTTGTAACGAAAATGTAACACAAACCCTGCTTATGGAATCTGTTATGAGGGCCAACCAGCCCATATTATCATTAAAATGTATTAGTTGTTTTAAGCCTGAATGCAATTTAGGCAAAGTTTAAACCGAGTCCAACTGGCCAGCGGTTTTGCCTAGCAAAAGTGTGGGGCAACCTATCGTGGTTCAGGAGTATTGGCAGGGATTGCAGTGTGGCAGCTTTGTTGTTGTGTTGTCGTTTGGCCAAGCACTTGTGGAAAGATTTTTCCCTCCCACCCATTTCTCAGAAGTAAGTATAGGACATGGTAAGTATCTCCACCGTGGAAGGTGTGACGGGTGACGGCGAACGGATTGGTTAGGTGCGACCATCCCTCGCACCCTGCCACACAACCCAAACTCGTATCACTACGGTGAGTTTTAATAGTTGTAAATAACTGTAATGGGCTATTGTATTAAGGCCTATTTACACAGCACGATTTGCCGCGCGCGACTTGATGTATACGGCAAATTGGGGAGACGAAAATTTTATGCAATAGCCCAATTGGAACTGAGTAGAACATTCGAGAACATTCTCAGGACTGTCAACTTTCCCGGATAAAGGGAATCTCAAGATTTTGGACCGTAGTTCCGGTCTCCAGATTAGAGTCTCAAATCTCCCGGATAATCCCCGAAGCTAACTATTTCTTGTGAGACTCGACTTTCACAACCATAGAATTCCAATTATTTTATGACGTTTGTGTTATTTTACATCGATAACAAAATCGAAACGTTCCTCATGGCTGTTCTTGCGAGCAGGGCATTGTGTAATGTAAGCGATAATCTGATTGGTCAGAAATAAACAAATCACATCAAATGTCACATCAAATGTTACAAAGACGTCTTTTAGCCTCGCTATGATGTCATGTCCACGTCCTTTCCTATCAATTCTCCAGATTTAAATATTTCGGTGTTTGATAGCCCATCTGCAACCTCTTAGTATATTTGTCTACAGTCTTGGTAGGTGGTCAAGAGAGCTCTACTATAAAAGTAATGATGAAAAGGTAAATTATGCACCGTGAAAAAGATGAAAAAACTTACTGACGTTTCGGACGCTAGAAACACCGACGCAGCTCACACTAGTTTTTAGCTAGTTATATCCTCTTTCTACTATAAAAGAAGAAGAAGAGGAAGAAGAACAAGGGACAAAGAAATAAATAGCTCTGGAGACAAGCTTTTGAACTGTTTGTCAAGTTAGTTTAGACTAGGTTAGATTTTGTCTATTTTAGTCGTAAATTTGTATCTAACCTTAGTTTTGGTGTTATTAAAACACATTTAACAATTCACTGGGTCCTACGTGTTTCCTTGCAACTCGTGCGTAACGAATCAGTCTGGTATAGTTTGGAATGATATATATATAATCATAGTTAATTAACTATGATATAATTATTCTGCAATAGGACTCCTGCCAAATTGGACTTAGAACGGCTGCGAAGGAGGCTAAATTGGACTCGGCCAATCGGCCTTTTCCAAATTGTCAGTCCTTAGATTTTTTTTTTATCCAATTATTTCCAAATTGGACAGCACTGGAAAATTTTGCAAAAAGCTAAAAAAAAGGAGCTTGCTTTTAGTCAAAGTCGGTAATCGTCTATGAGGCTTGGCTTTGTTTTCCTTGGTTGTTTGTCAGAGATGTTTGCCAAAGTGGCAAAAGGTATGGCAAAAGAGACTATCACCTGGAGGGGGGGGGGGGGGGGGGAGAGTGAGGACTTGGGCTGGGTTCGGATAGTGGTAATACTTGGGCTACCTGTGGTAAGAGTATTAGCGCATCGCATTGTGGGTATCACCAGTGAAGGCTACATTCAACATGGCGGAGTATCTGGCGTCGATCTTTGGTACAGAAAAAGACAAGTAAGTGTCGCTAGAATGCGTTCCTGTGTTTTGAATATTTAATATAGATGTAAAATAAATGGTCTGTTACCGAAAAAAGCAGACATTGTACATACTAGAGCCTACAAGGTGTCAGAAAACTGTTTGACAAGATGGCTGTCCTGCTCCAAGTCGAACACATGGCGTTCTTTGAATATTCCTGATGAAAATGAAAGCTGTCTCATCAAGAAAGTCCAAACATTTATAAAAAAATTCAATTACTAGATGAATTTGTCGTTATTGCGCATTGCAGTGTATTGGAAATTATCAGATTGTATTCTTGAATCTTACACTGTAAAAACTTAAGTTATGTTCAACTACAATAGATAGTCAAATTTACAAAAAGCTGCACGATTTTAGATTTTTTTCTCGAAATTGGACTGAAAAACAAAAATACGAAGCGTCAAATATCGCTTTTCTGTTGTTAGTAATGGAGACAAAGATGATCAAAGTGTTAAATGTAGTACAAACAGCATCTTAATTAACAACATCCAAGCGTCATCTTAATGTTTGAAGCAAAACTTAAATCGCGACCTACTTTTTTTGTCAACTTTTTTATGAAATCTCAGTTATTACATCAATGAATGTACCTACTATGAAGCGTTTTCAACGGAATTGGAGGACTATTCTTGCAGAGTAGTCAAGTTTATACGGCACTTCTTTTCTGAGCTTTCAAACAAAATTCATCGTGGATCTTCTTTTGGTGAAGAAAAATTTTGTTTTCATTGCTGGGTTGCCTGTGGCAAACCAGTCTTAAGATACTTTTGGTTCTTTCCCCCTCCTCGACAAAATGGAAAGGTTGCACAATATTACCCACATATGCATTGGATGATGTGTTGCTAACTTCATGTGCGAGTTCACATGCAGGCGACATGCAGGATAGTGGAATCGAATTGTGCATGTTCTTTGAGGATATATGTGGCCAAAAATTTATATCTTTAGCTTTTTATTGGGACATGAGCAAAGTCCATCATTAAATAAAAAGTTGGCGACCTTCAGTTTCCTGCAGTAGACTTTCATCGCGGAGCTTTACTAGTAAGTCATTTATTCTCATTCGTGTTCACTGATTCAGTGAGACTAAATGCTATTTACGAACATAGAAAGCATAAAAAGGTTTGTTTGACTTTTTATTTTGATTTGAACAAAGACTAAAATATTTTTGTAAGGGCAATCAACAAGCTTCAATCCCACGGCAAACACTTTTAATAACAGTCAACTTTACACAATGATTTCTTCAATAATATAATAAACGACAAAAGAAGAAATTGAAAAAAATACTAAAGAACAAAAAGAATACCAATTCTGATGGAATCTTGAGAAAAAATCAGCCTAATTTGCCATATAAATCAAGTGTTTCTCAATAAACTCTTAACTAGGCTTAAACCATATCAAACTATAAATGCCGTCTCAGTCAACAGCTTAAAGACTTGCTCTAAAAACCAATCAGTGATATACAAACCTGAATAAAGACAAGCTATTTGATAATTCTAAGGGAATTCGTAGGAAAAGCTGGCTTATTTGAGTGAGAAAATTCATGAATATTCTATGAGCAAAATACAGACATAACTTCTTTCATAGGTTTATTTACGACAGCCAAATTTGGGCAATTTCAAATTGTCAGGTGATGACAAGCTAGGTTGATAAATAGAGAGACATACATAACGCAACACTGTTTACTTTTTCCACGGCTTGATCAATATCAATCTCGGCCAAACCAGAAACTAAACTCGAAGCTCTGACATGCAGAATGATATAAGTAAAGCAATTTGTAAAAGAAGCTTGTCTTATATCAGCGAGTAAACAAAACCTTTCTGAGTGAAATAAACTCACTAACTTCTGAGCCAATTTAGTCTTGTTTTGATTTCATCCCATAAACCTATGAACTTAGTTATTACAATGTATTTTCAAAAAATGAAATATAAAGGGGATATCCGACTGCATATAAGAATTACAGATGTTAATTTTCACAACATTTTGCTTATCAAAACATTGGAATGACGTCATAACAAGGCAACCTAGTATACTGTATGCTCTTAGAATGTTGTGTTCACTATAAGACAGGCACTACTTTTGTGTTTCTGTTGTACAGGGTTAGCCTAGTTTTCAAATGGAATTACTTTGAATATTCATACATCCCAGTGAAAGTCCGTGAATTAAAAAGTGTTTATATCGTTGAAGTAGTGCATTTTTTACTTTACCGTTGGTATTTGTGAATAATTGGACAATGAAATGAGGTTAATCATGTATAAAGGAGCCAGCCTGTGATCAAAGAACCCATTGATCAATAGACGATTTCTTGAATGCTCAAGCCCTTTAATAAAAATCACAGATGCTGACATTAAATCAAGGCATCTTAGGGCAGTGTGATAAGAAACCATTGGAAACCATAGAGTTAATGGCAATTTCTAAAACACTTGAAGAAACGATTTTTTCTGAAGTGGGCTATACATATATATGTTAAAGCTATTATCCTGCTCCCCAACTAAAAGAAACTGCAAAGTATTCTTTCGTTAGCATAATTTTCAAAGTTTTGTATGTGTTTCCATACTGCACATAATAGCCAGAAAATGCCTCATTTTCGATGCCGAGTTACTTTTGACAGTGCACACGCATCTCAAAAAAGATCTATTTTGATGGCCAGCTTCTTTTTCTGCCTGATTGTGCCAGTCCATCAAGATAAAACCTCCCATTAGACAAAGTAGATCAGAATACTAGAATTAAAAAAAATACTATTTAAGGTTAATGAGTTAATGCAGAAGCATGTTACAAAATATTCAAAACAAAACAGATATATATCCCATTCTCGTACCCAAAGCCTTCTCAGCTGTCTAACAAAAAATCGAAGGCTCTGGTCATACACAAATATTAACAGTTAATGTGATTGGTTAAATTTTATTGAATAATCATCTGTTTCCTGTTCGCTGATTTTTCAGCCAACAGTTGAAATTTGAATACTTTACTGTACACATCAGAGGGGCTTGCTAAATTGCTCATTTTTTCAGAATGTTAATCGCCAACAAATAAACTGTTCCATAAACAATGTATTAATAACTTTGATTGTTTTTTTTGAAGGAAAGAAAAAACGGTTTGAATTAATGACAGAAGTCAGAATAAGTGGAGCATGTGCATATCTGATGACCTAGAATCTGGGTCATCCGATTTGTGTCACCAGAGCCTGCAATTTTGACAATGATATGCATCCCCTTCTATTATTATTTACGCCGCCCATACTTCCCTATAATTATCCAACTCCCAGGCCATGTACTCACACATTCTCGACTTTGACATCCCCATAATACCTTGCGTTTTGGGGGTAACCAGTTAAAAAACGGTCCCAAATTGAAAGGTTTCTTAATTGAATTTATACTATACCTGCTTTTATCTGTACAATACTGATTATCAGTTTATTCCAAGTTATTTTTGCGTGTACAGAGCATGAAGAGTTTTGGTCTTACAGAAAATGTATTGACATGAAATTTTTTAAAAATTTACCTTATTCGTCTTCAAGCTTCTATCTTTTTCTGTTTTTTACTTCTTCATTTTATTTTTGGATACCACACAAGGTATTGTCAACATTGTTTGATCAGCCTTCAGCAAAATAAGTGGGTTTTTACCCTCTGGTTACCCCCCAAAGATGCAAAGGATTATGGGGATATGAAAGTAGAGAATAAAGCCATTAGTATATTACCATAGATGTCCATGTTTGTGATTAAGGCAAGTTATGCTAATGCATGAATGTGTGTTCTTTCTAGAGTAAATTGTTCATTTTACTTCAAAATTGGGGCATGTCGCCATGGAGACAGATGTTCCCGCCTTCACAATAAGCCAACATTCAGTCAGGTATAGTGTTATTTTATTGTCACCCTGTGTTTGCAGTGTGATTTGTCCTGGTAGTGTAATGGTTAACACATTGGACTAGAATACTAAATACATGGGTTTTGGCTTTCTCTATCAAATGTTTATATTTTGTTGTTGTGTTTGTCATTCCAGCTGTCATTTGTTGTTATTCAGAAATAAATAGAATTATGTTTTTACAGACGATTCTTCTTCCAAATATGTACCAAAACCCACAAAGTGCTGCCCAAGTAGCTGATGGAACTAGTAAGTACTTGAATATCCATAAATGATGTAAAATCAATGGGTTAATAGTGACTGCTCAGGTGTGACATTAACATTTAGGAATGATGAATGGAGAATTTGCTGATTATTTATTGTTTATTCCGTAGGCAGTACAATATCTGATATTGAGGCACAAGTACATTATGACAAGTTTTTCAAGGTATTGATCTTTTTTTAAGGCTTATTAGCACCTCAGTATATTTATGTACTGTTCAGTAATGAGTAGTCTGAGTGTTTTATCGGGTTTAAGACCAAGAGGTGTAGTTGAGTGGTTTTAGTCCTGAGAAAACACAATCTGCAAGTTTTTTTTTGCTTCAATAACTTTGAATAATTCACAAACCTTTAGTGGAATTAGAACGACCATCTACTTCACAATTATTTCATACTTATAGACATCATTTTGTACATAACTGTCATGTACATTAAGTTCAAACATCGTAGAATTAGATACCTGGGTAGGACAGTTTATCTGAGTCTTAAAGGATATAAAGGGTAGGCGAAGCTTAAATTAGCTGCTAAATTCAAAAGACAGTGATAAAGCAACTAATATACAGTGACAGACACCTTAGGAAAGTTAAAACGTTTATGCCATAAAATCAAAATCATTGAAAATATCCAATTTGAAGTTGAAATTCCACAAGTTTGTAATTCCTTTCCATAATTTAGCATACGCCATACACCATTATGTTGTAGAGGGTCTCTTGGCCAAAGCAAGGCATAACTTGATTTCTTCACACAAAGGCTTATTAGTTTGATTAGCTAGGGGGGGACCTTGATTTAAAGTTGTAAGGCTTATTTTTGCTTAAGACTTCCTTTAGAATTGCTTGACTTTTGTAATAATAATTGCCTATGTTAATTAATACAACTTAATCATTGGACATTTATAAAAAGGAAATTATCATTTAATTAACCAGTGAGCGAGAGGACTTTATGGGGTTTAGAGGTCCACACACATCAATTTTGTTGCAAATGGTTGAAATGCTCATTAATTATTCATGGGTTTTTGAAATAACGGTTTTAACACAGTAACATTTAAAATTTTTAATCCCTTATGTCAGACTCAAGGCCTTTTCTAATTCACCAGACCCCACATGGACAGGGATAATGGGGCTCCACTAAATTTGTTGATTGAATTTTATTGATATCATTTGTTACTTTTATATAGGATATCTTCCTTGAGTTAGAAGAAAAAGTAAGTGCATTCATAGTGATTTTTAGCATCCATTGTTAAATATCTTGTGTATTTATGTCTTAACTCTCGGTTTGTTGTTTTCAGTATGGTGAAATAGAAGAGATGAACGTCTGTGATAATCTTGGTGATCATCTTGTGGGCAATGTATATGTAAAATTTCGTTACGAAGAAGACGCAGAAAAGGCAGTAAACGACCTGAATAACCGATGGTATAATGGTAGGTGTTACATAGTATTGATGAATAGTGAATCATTTAACACTAAAAGGATTTAGCAGTGGAATTTCAAAAGAGTGGCTCTTCATCCACTGTAATTAGAAGTTGATTTTGGGGAGGGAAGAAATTAACTGGAAAACCCATTAAACCCTCGAAGCACAGTAAAGGACCAACAAACATCTCTACTCACATGTGACTCGATTCCAGCGAGACTTGAATCTGTGTCGCATTGGTTAGAGGCGAGCGCTTTCACTGTTATTCGGTCTTACAATTTGATTTTGTCTGCTGACACTGTTGAAATTATTCTCTTTGACCAGGTCAACCCATATATGCAGAACTCTCACCTGTTACAGATTTCCGGTAAGAACTAAATTGCCTATCATGTTACAGCACTGTTAATAACTTTATTATGTTCCTAGATATTATCTTGGATTATTTTGATCATTTTAATAAAATACTGATTTGTGTTATGTTTCAGGGAAGCATGCTGCCGACAGTATGAAATGGGGTAAGTTGGTCATGTTCACGAACTTTATCTATTCTATTTGTCTTTAAACTGAGGATGTGGAAACAGAATGATATTTTAGAAAGTAGGGGTATTTTGTATGTATTAGTCAAGTGCAAAGATTGAATGGAAGTAAAGAATTTTGGTAAACTTGGAGTAACAACTTTACTTTGCTTAAGGTGCTGACACACGGTGCAACATTGCATGCAACAGGACTGTTGCAGTGTGCATCTACCCCAAACTTCTTGCACGCAGCATTGCATGCAACGAATCTGAAGTTGAATCGCTGTCTTGCAATGTTGCGGCAACAAATTTCATCATCTGAACATGGTTGCAACTTTACAAGCAACATTTCCAGCCAATCAGCTTGCACCAAATTTGTAACTGTTGACCAAATATCTTAACATAGCAGGCTGACACAAGCGATGTTGCGTGATTTTGTTGCAATGTGTGTCATCTCGATTTAAATGTTTTGCTTGCAATGTTGCGACAGCGTACAATGTTGCACCGTGTTAGCACCTTCACTTAATTCAATGCTAAAATGTTTATGCTAAAGGCCCCTACTATCTAGATTGATTTTTATTGTTGTATAGTTTGTGTATTACATAAGGTTTGTAAATCAATTTCTTTACCTAACTCCCTACGCAGTGAATGCACACGTGGAGGGTTTTGTAACTTCATGCACCTGCGGCCTATTTCCAAGGACGTGCGGTAAGTGTCCACCCAGCTTCTTATGCACCTTAAAATTGTGTTCTTTTATCCATCCGTAGAGAATGTTCTCGCGGAGGTTTTTGTAACTTCATGCACATGAGGCCCGTTTCAGGAGATTTGCGGTGAGTGTGTCTTCACTCCCCAACAATGCATAAATCCAACCATGGATCACTTTGCTGTGACGCAGAATTTGATTTCTGTCTATTGTCGTCATTACTAGATATGAATTCCTGCACCAAGAAGTGATCATTTCATGTTCTATCAGAGAGCAATAATCATTCTTTCAAGCAGCTTAGCAAATGTTCACTGACAAGAATACCCTACGGGATGGTGTTAGTGTACACGTTGTTGATAATAACATTTTTGTTTCAGACGTGAACTCTACGGTCGAAACAGGAAATATGGGTAAGTCAATCGTTATTGATGCATAAGATACTATAAATGTCTATAAAACATTAACCTATAATTAGGTATTTTGGTAAACATTTGTCTTCTTTAAGAGTTTCTTTGTCTTCTTGTTTCCTAACAGAAAAGGCAGGAAACAACCAGAGAATGCGTGAGTTTTTTATGTTAGGATATTCTTGCTTGCTAAGACTAAATTTCAACATCAATCAAGACAATAGCCCACTTCCTTGTCAAACACAAAGGTTTCAGAAGAAGCCAATTGCTAAATTAAGGTTACTGTCAACCTTTGCAGATGCCTCACATTAAACCTCCCTGTTGCATTGAACAATATTCTGTTAAAATTAATCCTGAGTAAATAAGGAGGAATAGGACTGTAATGTTATTACATAAAAAAATTGGGTGTGTGTTTGAAAGAATTATGAAGCAAAACGTACTAGAAAATATTCGTGGTCTCAAGTAGGCTATTCATGTATCATGATTGGTGAACATTTGAAATCCAAATCATTTTCTTTTCCTGAGTTGATGTGTTAACGTTTTCAAGAAAAGTTTGACTTTTATCATCAAAATGCTCTTCTTTGGTTTAAAGATTTTTAACAACTAAATGAAGCATTAAAATCTTCACTGCGTTATAGCTAAAACTAATTAATAGGGGATATTAGCTACTAAGTGTCAAGCAAATGGCAGTATTGCCAGATTATACTTACTTGCTGTGAAATGAAAGGGAGGAAACTTTGGAAAATGGAGGACTTGCGCAAAGCCATAAATTTTCAGAAATCTTGCTTCACCAGAGCTTGGAAGAGCTTCGAGAACGATGACGGCGAATGATGTGAACAACAATATACGCTCACAGTGCATTGTGGTTGACTAGGATTTTTTAAGTCAATCACATTGCTCTTTATATAATATCTTAAACCAATTTAATCGAAACTTTACTCCAAAGACTTTCAAAAGTGAGTTTTATTAACACACAATCTTTCTTTCTTGTCCAATTCCAGTGGTGGATTCTCTCCTCGTCGTTCTAAATCCAGGTCTCCTCCTCGAAGGAGGTCCCGCTCAAGGTCACCTCGACGCGACCGATCACCAGGACGCGATAGGCATCCAAGATACTAAACCACAGGGTACCCAGTTAAAGTATGAACAGTCTGGGGTAATAATATTAGCAATGCATCACCATACGCAGCTGAAGATGCTAGTACTTTAAGTGGATCTCGTACTAAATTTTTGTTGAAAGTTATTATTGTATTAAAGGAAATAAACAATTACTTGTCATTCTTCCTACGTATGTAACATTGTACTTCTTCAGTTTAGAATAAAGCGCTTTTATCATATTATTCAGTGTACCAGTAATTGATTCCTTTTAGGTTTCGTTGTGGGTACTGGGTGATGCCCTGGGATGGACTGGACTTTTTTTTATCTAGTAGAAAGTTTACTTGATTTGAAGAATTGTGAAAGTAGAGTATGATGGCACAAATGCAAAATTTGCGATGCAACCACTCGATCTTAATTGAGAAGTGCTGTATTAGTAAATTGGTAGACAATCAAATCGAACATTTTTATTTCAACAATTAAGCATCTCTATTTGCACTCGTTATATTTTTAACAGCTTGTCAATATTTATTCTGAGTTTTTTTCTGTACAATAAGATCCCATTTTACGACACTACTGACTTCAACTTGAACCCTGCAACAGACTTGATATTAATTCCTATCAAATATAATTGTTTTTTATATTAACGGTAACCTAAAACGCATTGACGTACACTTTCACGTAAACACAATAAACCAAGTCAAGGTTACACCTTGTAACAATGAGTAGCCTTTTCATAACAGTAAGTAACACTCATAAATTGCAGAATACTTGTACAGTATAAAGCAAATATTGGCTCAAGTCTCTTTGTCATGACGTTTTAGTTCAGAAATAAGCAATCTTGCTGTCATCTCCATGGTAAAATTAGTTAGACATACAGGGAAGCTTGTCTGTACTCTTCGTGCATACCACAATCAGTGTAGCAAGAGGAAAAGACAGCTTCCATACTTGCCGTCAGCCAACACATCAAGTTTTTCCTCAATGACTTAAGAAAGATGGAAAGAGCGCTGCCCTTCTTGAGCTGCTACTTTAAGTTTATCTTCCATGATCTCCTTGGCAGAGTAGTCGGGGAGCTTGAGGTAGTTGACACATGTCATAACAGATGGTAAGTAATTGTCTGCGCTTAGTGGAGGTTCAAATGTCTTCCTTACAATGGTTAAAGGAGGGTTGAGACTACGGAACCCTACAACAAATGAACACATAATTTACGTCATAATACCATAACACTCCCATACACACCATACACTGACATACCTCCTACAGGGAGTCTTGGGCTTCCGGTAACAAACTGAAGGAATAATCGCTGTTGGTTTTGATTATATGAGCTCAGAATCTCAAACAAATTCTTGATCGCACGACTGTAAACAGATAAGGTGTAAACATTAGAAACTACAACGTTATTTACATTTGAGTATCTTAAATACCTATTGTACTAAACTATAGGACAGGTATTTTATCAAGATAATCGGCACTACCCTCTATTCACTCATTCATCATCACAGACAGACAGACCATTTCTTACCTGTCATGATTATAGCCATGATCGGGTCTGCAACAGTCGACAAGATCTGTAAAGAAAATCGTCTGAATAAATAAGGATGGTTCTCGGTCCGGTCCAGCAAAATGAAAAATATTTAAGCTGTGAAAATATGAGTGAAATATAAGCCTTGTTTTACGAGTAATGCAAGCATAAACACATACGCGAGTTCAGATAGTTTTTATCAGTTAGTTAACCCCAGCTTAATTATATTTGGCTAGAACAAAATAATAAGTCAACCTAAATGAAATATCTGTTGCATATGACGTTAGCTTGTGGGGTCGTAATACAAACAATGATTGCTGTCTAGCATACAATGCAACAATAGTATTATGAGAACTTCAGGAGCAATATTATTTTGTTTTACTAACGTTTGGTGTCCCAATTTTCTCCTCCACTACCACAAAGAAGCAAATCCATCTGAAATAAAACTATCTATCAATACACACATATAATTTTAAGATTTATTAATTTTATTTTTAGAGCCCGTGCCTGTACTAGTAAAAGAAGAAACAAGAAGACAAACACAGACAAACGAAGGAGAATGAATAAAATTTACCTCGTGTGGTGAAAATCCATTGAGATTTGGCAGTGAGAACACAGAATCAAATCCCTCTTGGAAAGCTTGGAACTGCCTCTCGACTCCTTCAACAAACGTCCACTGAACAACCAACTATAACAAACAAAGGTATCAAAAAGAAGACTTGGTGGGAAAAGCAACGTCTTGGAATCATTAATAGGGTGTACAGAGACAATAAGCTTCTGTACTAGTACTGCTTGCTAGTCGGACCACATCTTCAATATTACATGAAGATATAGAGATAAAGATAAGTTATAGTGCTTGGGAACGGGGTTATTGCGGGCGAAAGACCCTTGAAATTCAATTTTGAAAAATTAATTTCCGACCTCGCTGGGAATCGAACCCACGACCTTCGGATTGTACTACAGATGCTCTACCAGCACGTATGAAATACATGAAGATATAGAAATATAGATGTTATAGTGCTTGGGAAAAACTTATCTATATTTCTATATCTTCATGTATTTCATAAGTGCTGCGCGTTCCACATATTCTCATCTTTGCTTCAATATTGCAGTTGTCTTTGGTCACATACTTCAAAGCACCGTGCTCTTACAGAAAATGTTAAAAATGTTGGTTTGTTACAACATAGTATTCATACTAGGTCTCTTATCACGAAAGACTTTAAACCTCGAACTTCCTTTGAATACCGTATGGAGATAATTAATGCAATTTCACAAAAAAATTTTCTTTTGCTTGTCACCATTAAATTCGCAGATTTAACCCTGTGCACCGTCTTCCACAAGAAACAATTTGTCGTAAAGTTTTCTCATGTAAATTATGATTACCTTTTTAAAATGTAATTATGTTTGTATTGTAAATTGTAATCTAGGGAAGCATTCATAATTTAGGGGCAGTTTATTAGCAAAAACAAGACCCATACCTTGATGTACTCCTCTAGGTTGTGAATAGTTACTGGAATATTGCGACCATTTTTCTAGGGAAATAAAGAGGTTTTTAGTTAATCAAATGGAAAGATAAAGGCAAAAAATAATTCACATGCAATAATACAGCAGTAATAATACCTTGAGTTCAATATTAGGATACCCAGGCAAGATGAAATCCAATCCCAGGTCTTCTACACTTGCTCCATCCAGGGTCAAGTTCTCAATAGCCAGCTGTAGGCTTTCAGTTGTGAGACCCGTGTCTTCCTCTAAGCGTTTTTTCTGCCTGACCAGAGCTTGCAGCTGTCCCATGGACTTTGCTAGCGTAGGATCAACGTACTGTAGGTCTCTGTAGTCGAAGGAATTCTCTAACCCTAGCATCCATTTATAGAATGTTTCACTCAGGGGGATGTCGATCATACGGAAGTCTAAAACTGCTCGACCTAGGAATCGTCCGAGGAACCGGAACTTGGTGCGTACCTTGGTTAGGGCAGCAGCTTTTGTATTCTTTGGAATGGGAGCTGTGAAGAGGATGGTTTTAAGAGGATTAAATTCAGGGCACATAACTCAAGGGTTGAATTGGAACTTAGCATGTTAGGTTTTGTGGAGGAAGGAAAACTGGAGGAAAAAACCCTTAAATCAAGGGAGAGACATAACAAACTCTACTCATGTCATGTGAAGTCCGGTAATTATTGCTCCCTAAGCCTAACTACTGCTATGCCACGCTTGGGTTCCTGATATCAAGGCGGAAGGGACTTTAGAGTCATTAGAGTCCAAATAATGATATGGGATAGTATAGCTGGTAGCAAGTGATTATGGTACAAACCTGGGAAGAGTCCGCAAGGTGAATGCACATAGGTCACACCTTCCTCAGCATCTAAATGTATAAAAAATGAATTAAATGATGATGATAATAATGATGATGATAATAATGATGATGATGATGACGACGATGATAATAATAATAACAACCCCTAAAAACAAGTAGAAAAACTCTCAAAGTACAAAGATCTAGAAACAGAAATTAAAAAAATGTCGGGTATGGAAAAAAAACCCCATACCTATTGTCATTGGGGCACTGGGGTTAATTCACAAAGGACTAGAACAATATGTCAACCATTTAAAAGGGGACATCTCTATCACAGAAGTACAGAAGATTGCATTACTTGGAACTGCACACATTAGAAAAACTCTCATGATTACTTGATTCTTGATCTCGATCCCTTTAAAGTGATTTATTTTATTTTTATTTTTATTCCACCTCGTATTGATAATATATTCTTGTTTTCCCAAGGACCATGGATTGGACTCGGTAAACTAAGGATTTTGTAAGCCAAATTGAAGCAAATCGTAAATAAAGATAATAATAATAATATAGAGTTCTTGAAAATGTATCTAACAAAAGCCTTTATGCTTCTTACAAAAGGAGCAAGTAAAGAAAGAATATTGACGGTCGTTGAAATACTAGTCTGCGAACTACAATAGACATCAAACTTCACGGATTGCTCTTTGATGGTAATTGTAGTAATTTACAATAATGCTTATATGACAAATCAACAACCATCCCAACCCCTCGCTACTTAATAAATGTCATAAGGAATAGTACAACCACGTGCTATAGAATTCTGTCAAAGCTCATGACCAGCAAAATGGCATTTAAGTAGGACGCGTAAGAAATTCGACAATGTAAACAATCCGTGGTCCGTGTGTGGTGAGTAGGTTGTTGGTAGGTGGTCAGTAGGTGGTCGGTAGGTGGTTGGTAAGTAGTTGGTAGGTGATAGGCAGGTGGTCGGTGGGTGGTAGGTAAGTGCTTGGTAAGTGCTTGGTAGGTGGTTGTTATGGTTAGTTTTAGGGTTTACTGACACCTTACGGTAATGCATGGATTCATCACAAGAGTCAAGAAACTCAGAATCTATTTTATCATATTGAGTGCCCTGTTTCTCTTTCTTTTTTTCACCTTCAGTAGGAGGAGGTGCTATATCAGACCCACGCCACATTTCCATACTTGATTTCTGGAACTCTTTTGATACTAGGGTATAGAACTCTAGGGTGGGACCAAGACCTGTACCGACCTAGAAAGAGATGACAAATGATCCTTAATCGTCTGTAACAATAAAGTTGTATATTCTAGAAGAGAACGACATTAGCACTAACACTAGCTAGACATACTTCTCCCTCATATTGTATTTCCAGTATGGATTGTGAGCTTCCCAGGTCTTGGATAATTTTCTCTGCCTGGGCAAGTAATTCTTTCCTGGATACCGTGTGCTGGAAAACGAAATAGTAGTGAGTTTACATGTCATGCTATTACTTCTTTTTGATGTTTTCTGATAACATTTTGTACCTTTTTCCTGTCAAGGCGTGGAGCTACACGATCAGACATCTCAGTGTTGATCAAATCAGGGATACTTTCCTGTTGTGAACATCAAACATGTATAGTGAGTTTATAATAATAAGTTATAGATGTGGCAGTTACCCAATAACTAACCTGTAGTTTACTCATGGCTCTTTCTCTATCGAAAGCTGTACTGAAAAATAGCTGTTGCCGACATTCAAAGGGGAACAAGAAAGGACTGTAAAGAAACAAAATTATGTTTGTTTGTTGAATAAAAGGGTGATAGCAAGATAATGGATACTATAGTTAACTAAATAAAACAGCTTTTTCTGTGATCCGTTCAGTAATAAAGCACGCAGAAAATGAAGCAAGCACAAAAGAAGTGTCTCACACTTCTTGAGTGCTTATGACGCTTCCCAAGTGCTTTATTGCTGATCGGAGCAAGAAAAAAAGCCGTTACAATGACTATTAGTGTACCATTTCTTGGGAAGATCTTCGATCCATGAAGGGTAGTTACCAGTCATCACGGCAATAGGATCTAAATTAGTAACAAAACAATAAATTTCTATAATCAACATTCGTCATATCACCATCATTATCACTGTCATCTCCATCATTTCCACCACCATCATGAACGTCTTCACCCTCATATACCGAACACCATCATTATCATCATCACAACTGTCATTATCAATATCATCAACATGATAACCATTATCAACACTATCCACACCATCATCAACACAATGACCACCACAACCATCATCACCCTTATTCATATTCACACTATTGCATCCATCATCATCATCATCCTCATCATCCTTACAAATAAATCACCTTCCACCGTGAGTTATTGAAAACATACCTTGCAACTGTCTAAGAATTTTAGCTGAGAGTTTGGGGTTGATGAAGTCAGCGTTGGAAATCAGTGGGTTGTTTTCATTACTCTGCAAAAATAGAGACACCATAACATTAGTATTAGAAGCGAGATAATCATAACATAAGCATAACGATCAAAATGTTCCAATGTTCTTGTGAATGATTATGCTTATGTTACTAAGCTTCAAGAATCTTACACACAGAAGTGTTATTACCTCAAACAGCAGCTGCCAGTTGTTGTTCAGTACATGAAGTGCTCTCATTAAACATATGACTTCTATTGAAGGGTCTGATATTCCTACAAATACAATACAAGATTGCATTATTCACCACTGAGAGTTGATGAAGGGTCAAGGGGTGAAAGTGATAGACTTACCTAAATCTGATGGCAAACAGTGTCTGAGTACTTGGCTGATTGATGATGGTCCTTTATCTACAAAGAGAAAGAAAGAAAGAATTAATGGATGGATGGATGGATGGATGGATGGATGGATGGATGGATGGATGGATGGATGGATGGATGGATGGATGGATGGATGGATGGATGGATGAATGGATGGATGGCATAGCTGGGATTTGTTCACTTTTTGAGGATAGAGAGTTGGAGTTACCCGGAAATAGTAAGACAGCAACATACCTAAGTCATCTTTAAGAGATCTCTTGAGTGAAGTCTTGGAGGAGCTTCTACTAGCACTTCCCCCTCTAAGTCTGTTATTGCCACTAGGCAAATAACTTCCATGCGTTAATGGACGGAACCTGTACAACATGCAAAAACCCAGCACAATAAGGCTAATTGCAAAAGGTAAGTGTCTGTGCATACATTTATTGTCCTTGGTAGATAGCTAGGTATAATCACAGTTCTTTGGGTTGGGTCACATTTCAGGAAGGGGGGGGGGGGGGTACACCTTGTATTATACAGCCTGAACCATGTTGATGTATGAGAATAAGAAAACACACAATAATGATAACTTACCAAATAGTATGCTGTCCTACCCAGATGCTTGGTCTTCCAAGGACACCTTGGTCTTCTTCTGTATCTTTGTCTTCATCAGTCTATAATATATATAATAGCAATAGATAGCAAAATTAAGGTGGACCACTGGGCTTTATCCGCGCGATACCATGCAATTTCAAATCGCAAATACTCGGAAGCAAACAATCCAATACTAATTATTTTTAGAGATTTCAAAGGAAAGAGGAAATTTTCGAATGGGCATGTTTTAACTGAAATCGGAATTAATATAAGATTGCTGTTAAGCGGTGGTGCGTTTACTTCATTGCCTATTTTCTCCAATTTTTGACCTAGGCTCTTAAATTGCTTTTTAGTTATTTGAGGATAAGTAATTTGTTCAAGGTACAGAAAATTTGAAGAAAATTTTATCTAAAGAAGTTGGTAAATCACTTTGGAATATTGGGTAAAAATTGTATTGAAATCGTACCATTTGATATTTCAAAATATCAGGTGGACTTAACTTTGCTATGAGCCGTATTTTTGGACTATTGTGCTATGTTAATTAACATGCTGGTAAATTCTAATCTACTCGATGAATTTGTTCTAAATTTAGTCAACATTGACTGCAATATATAGGCAACAAGATGTCAAAATTTCATTTTCATTGAATCATTTTAAGGTGACTAAGGTGCCTACTTTTAAAAATTGATTTAAGCTTTTCTTAAAACTTCGATTTTCCGAATTGAAATTTAATTCTGATTCCAAATTTGGAAAGAAAAATAGGGTGTCCCGAGCTTGTTTCCGAGATAATAAGCATTTAATGGAAGCCTACGCACGACTTTTTGGAGTAAAAACTGCACCACCGGAAGTGATTAGAAAAAAATTAAGATCCATAAGATCATAGTTATTTCTAGACTATATGATTGCACGAATGAAGGCTAGTCCATCATTCTACGATAATACATGGATATTTTCAACAAAAAGACAAAAAGATAAATTGATTTCTCATATTTTGTAGTTTTGGTGCTCTAAAAAATTTCATAAAGTCGAACAAAAATCCCTACAAAAAACTATTTTTTTCATGTCCTTTTCATGGCTATTGTCCTCTTTTATCGCATTCGCGTAAATTCCAGTGTACTGTATGGGCTGGTCAATCATGGTCAATGCTTAATTGCTTTCCGAAAATGTTTCCGAACGAACTATGTAAATTAAGCACCGAGTTACTCAGTTTGTTTAATTTGTGGCATGTCCACACCCATCTATCTATCTATCTGCAGTCTACTCCTTACTTGTCCATATTGTTTGATGGCCTGATATACTGTCATGTTGTAAGGAAGCACTTTGTCACCAATCATTATCTCTAGATGATGCCTGTAATAACAATAGTGAAACACATTAACCAATAGTAGACATATGTACCCATGCAACATATATTATACCGTACCTTGGCATACTCTCTCCTTGAAGTTCCAGAGCCTGTAATATAGATACAATGATGATTAGTTAAGACATCATGAGATCACAAATGAGGGTCTACAATAGGGGTTCTATTACGATCTGCGAGTTTATTGAACGGCTTAGGAAACTGATGATGTAAGTTCTCATATTGTACCGAATTCTTTACGAAATGATAGAGAAAATCCAAGTTAAAGTTTATGCAAATGATACGAATCTATTCTTGGTTTTCACCTACGTCATCATGAATTTCAAAAGCGTAAATTCGCATTATAATGAAATAGAAGTTTTATATTCTTGTAAAGTGGTCCAAACTAAATGTTCTGGCCAAATTTCGAGGCTGTAAAGCATTTATCTGCGGAACTATAGGCGAGTAAACATGACGCAATTGTTGGTTAAAATGTATGGAGCGGCCATCTTGGTGTTCCAAGTTGGTACACCATCATGGCGGACGAAATTCCAAAGGCTTAAAATGATGGAATATTTAATATGTTTGACTATTTTTCACTTAAATATACTTTGAATAGATATTCTAAACGTGTCTGAGGGAAAATATTTTATTTAAAGTAAATAATTTTACTATTTTGATCGCTATTTAGATAGACGTGACGGTATTGCGTGACACAAACTCAACCTTCATAACTCGGGAACCAAACATCGAAATGACTCGAGATTTTTTCTTGTGACTTATAACACTGACTTCTAAAACATACTAGAGAAATGTCTTTATACGATCTATAGCTTCGATTTTGATGTTTTGATGACGTCATGTGAAAACCAGCAATATCAGATATAAAACCTCCTTCACGGTCATGATTTCTATTGTGTTTCCTTCATGCATTATTCATAATGAGTTTTTTAAGGCTTGATATTCCTTTCTTGTGAAGTATTCAGATAAAACACAAGGTCTCAATGAGAACTATGATGACCAAGACAAACAAAAGAGTCAATTCTATGAATTCACAAAGTGAACAGTAACCCCACTGCAAACTCTTGTGATTCCCAAATCCGGAAACCTCAAAAACATGCAGTCCTGCTTCCTGCTATGTTATTTTATAGTTCGCATCATCGATTAATGTCTTCAAAAAAAAACCAATCCCACTGTGTACCCTTAAAGTTACAATACATTTTCATGTAGGAACTTACCAGAGATTCATCAATTTCATCATCAGATCTGAAAATAAACAACAACAATATGATGAATACATAAGACCATTACTAGGGTAGATAATAAATGACAATATGGTACTGTACAACATACCCATCATCTTCACTCCCATCTAAATCGTCAATAGCCTATAATATAAACAGTACTGATAAATGGATTGGTGCAGTGGAAAAAATCACATTAAAGTTCTAGTACAAATTATTACACTTTGAGGCTCATGGGACATCTCTAGCAAGTCTGGATAATGTGTATCTATGTTTGTATATCTGTCTATGAACTTAACGCTTACCTCCTTCAGTTTTCCATATCCTCTTACCACAAGATACCGTTCTACAGCCTGATAAGAAACAAGAACAGCTGCATTAGCTTAGTATGATAATGTATTTTATTATGCACTAGTGTTATATGCATTTCTTATACAAACTACATCCACATTGACTTGAAGATAATAGAAGTTTCTCTCCTTGTGTTGAAAATTATTTCACTAAAGATAAAGTATGTCATATCTTCACACCAACGTGTAATATCTTCTATATATGTCAAAAGACAAAACAACATACAGAACGACAAATTAATAATAAACTTTATTTTATATAGCGATGTTTCCGTACAGTTCAAAACCGCTTTACAATTAATATACATAGAACAAATTAATATAACTATCTACAACTATCTACAATATATACTAACAATTTATATAAATAAGTAAATGGAATGGATGAACGAACGAATGAGTGAGTGTGAGTAAGTAAGTGAGTAAATGAGTGAGTGAATGAATGAATGAATGAAAATACATAAATAAAAAATATTCTAAAATATATAATATATATACTTATATTATATAACAGGCTACATCTTAAAGATCAAGGTATGCTTGTTTGAAGAGCCAGGTTTTTAGTGAATGTTTAAAAGTAGACAAAGAGGTACACAGACGAATATTTGAAGGAAGCGAATTCCACAGCTCAGGGGCTGCGCAAAAAAAAGCTCTTTTTCCATAGGTCTTAAGATTATAAGAGGGCTTTGACAGGAGGTTAAGGCCAGAAGATCTTAAAGATCTTGGCGGTTTATAAGACGTGAGTAAGTCGGAAAGATAGGATGGTGCACAGTTAATTAAGAATTTGAAAGTTAGGAGTAGGATTTTGTATTGAATTCGCTGTTTGACAGGTAGCCAATGAATGCTACATAGAATAGGTGTGATATGTTCAGATTTACGAGAGAAAGTAGGGACTCTGGCTGCAGCATTCTGTACCAGTTGTAATTTTTGCAAAGAGGAATCAGGCAGACTATAAAGAAAGAAGTTGCAGAAATCTAATTTAGAAGAGATGAATGCGACAGTTGATGAATGCATGTATGAGTGGCTCACAGGCCTTAGCACTAATGTGTTTCCTAATTTTCCTAATTAAAGCCTGTATATAATCAAAACCATTATCTCCATTGCTGACACAGTTATCCATCCCTGAATTAGGACAGCAGGTTTTTTCAGGGACAGGCAAAAATAATGTTTAAATATTTACATATTGTGATGATAATCTCTATGCATCAATCATATTGATGGCTATTGTACCATCAGTACCTGCACTAATGCCAAAGGATCTATTTTAACAGGTCCTCCTTTCCACTGCTTCAGGGTCTTACAGTCTGGGTGCCGCTGAAGATGACACTGGAGATAGACAGATACATACAATTAATAGCCATATCTTTGTCAAATTGTTATTTGTTACACATTAAGGGTCGATATCACTGTGATAATACATATAGGTCATCAGTCGTCTAAGTGTTCTATATGGGTGTGTATTTTAACAAGTCACTGAGTATTTTGGCAAGCCTTTAAGGTGAGCCAAAATACAAGTGACCTAGTAAAAATGCACAGGTGTATAAGATGCTTAGCCGACTGATAAGTAATTCATCATGTTTTCTGCAAGGAAATGCTCAAACTTCCTCTAAACTATATTGTACCAGAACGTGAGCAGATGAGCAGTGCTGATACAGTCTCATATCAGGCATTGTCTTTTCCGGTATCCCACCATTTTTTGCAGGATTATATAATAATCACAGTAAGTACCATACCTTTATTTGATGAGTGCTGAAGAACCTCAAGGCCTGTGATCCCCTGAAAGATTGAACAATAACACTTAACAATACCTCTTGGAAAACCAAGTAAGATTAATGCTGAAATATGATGCAGCAGAATTGATGTCCATTCAAGCTGAGATGTATATCGTAAATATAGTTATAGTCAGCAATAATTTGAACTATTTCTAACGATGAGATACCTTGATCCAGTCACTCCACTGGAACCACTTGGTGCATCATGTACTTTGACAGGAAACTACAAGCAAATAACATACCATTAATTCACTCAATGTTATTAAAGTTTCAAGTTTTGTGGCAGAGCATATAACATCAACTGTTCCACTAATCACAGATACTAAGATGTGTCATGCAAAGAATATTAAACTTTAATGTTTCTACCTGTTCTACTTGGTTGACACAAGATTGTAACTTAGCAACAAGAGATGCTAAAGGTGGTTTCTTCTGATCATTCTAGACAAAAAAGAAAAGAATTTTCAAGAGTTGTACAAAATTAAGTAGGAGGGAGTTATCTTGTGCTTACCAGAGGAACAGCTGTGACGTCACCACTTTCCTGTAAATAAATTATAAAACAAGTTTTTCAATTTTGCTTACTTACTAGGAGTTCATTCAATTGTCTTTTTTTCCCCATTTTTTACTACAAGTCAACAGATGCTGAACTTACAGGTAAATCCATGAATGCTTGTAGGAATCTTTTTAATCTTGATTCTAAGGGCTGTTGATAGTCTGACGTCTGTGATGTAAGAAACCTAGACCAAAACATGGCCAGAGAAGATGTTTTTAGTATAGAGCAATAGGGTGACACTTAGGGTGACAGTAACAACTTTTAAATTGTGGCTTCCAAGACTGCTATTTTGTGCATCTCAGGCATTTGAGAGTCATCTAGCCTACAGCGAAGGCCTTGCAATAATTATTAGCAGTTATTTTAAGCAAAGACAGCACCATCTACTCAAATATTTTAAGCCCCTGAGTGTTGGTCCAGATGTGGCTTGTACTCCCACAAAGCAAGCCAGTGCCAAACTAAATGGTCCAACCAGGTTTGAATAATTATCAATGTAATAGTCTGTTTATTTATGATACCTTAACAGCTGTGGTACCAAACCACTGTGTAGAATCTCAAATGGACTGGCTCCTTCTTCTGAGTCAGATAAAACACATCTTATAACCTAAAAGAAACATGACAGAACAACAATCGATTAAATGTTGTGGATTAATTATTTGTGGATTAATTATCTCATTCCCCTGGTGTGTACGCAAATCACGTTCATAATACTGTAAGAATCTTCAGACCCACTATCATAATTATATACTGTAAGAATCTTCAGACCCACTATCATATATACTGTAAGAATCTTCAGACCCACTATCATATATACTGTAAGAATCTTCAGACCCACTATCATATATACTGTAACAATCTTCAGACCAACCATCATATATATACTGTAAGAATCTTCATACCCACTATCATTATATACTGTAAGAATCTTAAGATCCACTATCATATATACTGTAAGAATCTTCAGACCCACTATGATATATAACAATCTTCAGACCCACTATTCTTATATAAGATTCTTCAGACCCACAAGTGGTTACCTTTTTCAATACAAACCATCATCTCTAAACAAAAAGGTCATATTGACTTTGGTTCTATGCAATAATATATGACTATTTTGTTTATTCAGGTCAGGCAGCCCTGATTGTTGATTATTGTTATGAGATCCAGGGACCTTAGTTGGCAACCAAACTGACTTATCATATATTAAATGACAAACAACTTAACCAATCAAATGTGTCTAACCTTCAAGACTTCTGTATTATCTTTAACCTGTAGAAAGAAGTTAAATAAAGTGAGTGGAAAACATTAGCCTCATACCCCAATATTTCTGTTAAAAACCAAAGATTGACATACATTTGTAGCAAGGTTTTCTGTAGCATTGCTGAGTTTTTGTAGCACATCTAATGCAGGGTGGGACTTTCCTTGTTCCTCATCAAAGTATGTAGCACAAAACTTGACGGCTGTTAAAGATATCAACTCAACATTACAACACAGTGAAAGGTTTGAAAATAGTGAGTAGATAATTAAATTTGTAGATAGTACATATGACTGACCTTGCTCCTTGATCCATGCTCGTATCTTTTCTTTATTGTCAGACATACGTGATGTACTGAGAGAATGAAGTGTGGTGTTCAGACTATTTACATCAACCTAACAAATATTGAAAGAAGGTTTTTACTTAAAATACGATAGCCTAATAACATTATAGTTCATAAAAATGAGAATAATAAAAAGTAAAATTATAATAAGATACAAGAAATACCGCCTGGTGACTTTCAGGATGAATTCATAAATTGTATAACTGTTTATTTTTTTGAAAACGAAAGTCAAAAGGTATCAAAGTTGTTAAAGAATAATTTGATTATCTAAAGTTAAACATACCCTAGGTAATCCATCTGATGACGACAACAATGATGATGTTGATGCCTTAGCATTCCATCTTGTTGATGTCAGTGATGAGAAGAAAGATGGTTTGCTGTGATGTGATAGAGATGAGGTAGTAGGGAGATTCACTGATTTGGTCAGATGTGTTACTTCAGTCTGTTTCTTAAGGTCTGGTTCCATTACACTATGGCATTTCTCTTTGCTTCTTGGGTTTCTTTTGGATCTCCGCTTTCCTCTGAGCACTTCACCTAGCCTATTTTCCAACAAATTTGGTCCATTAATAACCATTAATTAAATTGAAGGGTACCCTAATGCTTTTGTATTAATTCAAATAATTGTTGAATTATCATGACTATTTTTCCATCGAACAAGGGTTAACTAGTACTTACATGTGTGGGACAATACCCCTTGCAGTGAGGTTGCACACATGCATAGCATATGACTGCTGGATACCCAGTCCAGGAATGCACAAGCAAGGCTCCAGAAGAGATCTAGCACCTTCAATACTTGCTTTTACATTAACCACACAAAAAGCTAGCTTGATCACTGTGGATGCATAGTAACTTTAGCATTGATAACATTTTCCATCAGGAAAAAATATATTACCTTGAAGGTGGGGATGGTGGTTTTTCAAAGACTTGTATAGGATGAGTGCAATGAGTTGAGTATGGTTCACCAGCCACAACAGGAGCTGCTGCAGAACACCTCTTTACTTCTTTCCCTTGTGATGAAGAGTTTTCCAGGAAAGAACCACTTGCTAGTGACTTGGCCTTGTGCATGACACCCTCTCGGCGGAACGAAATATGGAATACATCAGGTAACTTTTGCATCAAGATCTCAGCCAATTGCAGGGCATTAACAAGTGTCCTAATATCATGTGACTGCAGCATTCCACCAATAATACTTGATATTGGATGTCTTTTAAGAATAACCTGTAGTAGTTCTGCCGGTGCATAATATATCATCCTTAGAATGGCATTAACACATCTATTCCTAATAGCAATACTGACAGAAGAATTCAATATGCTATATAGACAAGAAAAAAGCTTGTATGTGTAGGAATCTTCCAGCAAGCTGTCTTGTTGTAGAATAGCTATTCTACTGTCTACTTTGACAGATTCTGTTTTGCTTGATAAAGTTGAGCTGGATTCTCCTGATCCATTGCACCTTTGAACTGGTCTAGTTGTCCCTGTATCCTCATTGATCTACAAAACAATAAAAACCCTGATTAAATTACATGCCAGCAAGGCTCTGTTAATCTTTACCACTCTAAAGTCTGTCTCAACGCCCACCCACCTTGCTGCATTTAAGTCAATAGTATTGGTAGCAAGGCTCAGTAACAGCTATTCCAAAAAAAGAGTTGTGAAGGTTGTGTTGCATGTTGCTTACTAAGCTTGAAATACGTATTACACATTTATAAAATCACTGTATATGTCAACACAGAAGAAAATATACAAATATTTCAAATTGCTGTGAACTTTTGCTGATTGTATTCATAATTATCACTTATGATGTAGTGCAGGCTTGGTATGCAACATGCAACAAAAGTGTCATCAACCTTTTTTGAAGAAATTACTGCAGTCTTCACCACTGTGATAAGGGTAGGTTACAATTTTCTGTCCATCCACCCCCTACCACTCACCTGCTGCATGGCATTTAAGTCAATAGTATATGTGCGTCCCATGGTAGCAAGGCTTAGCTCGTCTTCACCACTATGGTAAGCTGCTTCAATTATTTTACTGTCAATCCAGGAATAAGAGTGCCAGACCCCCCTATCATCACGCCATTGCCATAAACCATGCTCTGATCTCTGCTGATTTTTGTTGAGCAGGGCATCAACAGAAAATACACCTAAAAAGAGTAGGTCATAAGATGAGGGTATACACTCTCTGTTAATTTTAAAATGTATTCATACCGTAACTAACATCTGGGCTGATAAAAGTCAGGGCTCTACTAACTCATAGATCAAATTGGGATTAAATGTGTTAGGGTATGTGACAGAAAACTACTAAAATACCTTAAATCAAGGAAGAGACCTGCTCACTCTGCTCACGTGAGAATTGAACTAAAAACTCCAGGGACAGAGGTGTGTGCATTTGGTTCTCTAATTAATTCCTTCCTTGGTCAATGACCCAACCCATGTTGAGGGAATAAACACATAATAATGATAATGATGTCACAAGTCATGTTACAGGAGTAAGTGCACATGTGGATATATGGTTAACATTGTGCATGTACAATACTAACCAGTTTGTGGAAGTTTAGGAAACAGCTCACTGAAAAATAATAATATTAAAGTATAATACACATCAGAATCCTTAATTAAACAAAATCCTTTTAGAAAAGGAAAATCAGAACTGTTAGCATTACAGCAGCTGTACATGTGTATATTCCTTTTCAAACAAACCTTATGAAGCAGGTTAATTCAAAGAATTCCTGTGGACTTCTAGTGATGAGCTGGAAAACAAATATGGCTACATTAGAAAACGATTATATTATGACGGACTGGAAAAAAACAGTTCAAGTTTATGAAGAAGTAAATAAAGATTTATAGATTTTGTGTAACTGAACACAGTTAGGAATTTGACAATCTGATCATCACATTGCTTAAATGGATGCATTTGATGGACCAATCCTGTTTCAAAAAGAAAAAAAACGACTCATTTTCTCCATCCAAACAAATCAATTTCTAAAATGCTAATTGGAATTTCAATGGACAAATAACTTTTCTGTGTAAAAGCCACTCACTAATTAATCCCAGAGTGCTTCACTTACTTCAACATTATCCTCTATGTCCTGGCCAACACTACCAAACAACAGAAACTGTAAAGTCTCCACAATATCTAGAAAACATAAAGATTATTATAAGTATTAAATAATTACTTTCAATAAATAAAGCAGGAATAATATAGACTGTATTAAAAATCAACGAGGTATACTTACTGCTCTTGATAAGATCCACGGCAAGATCTGGGCAGTTGGAACAGAGTAACGATAGCATCCTCAAAACCATTACGAACGTACCAGTACTTATAATGGGTGGGAATACCATCAACTGTACCATGGAAAAATGACATGATTACTGCATTATTATCTTTCTGGCTTTTGAAGTCTTTTTTACGACTTTTTATGGTAAATTTTTATTTGTGCCGTGGCCTCCTTTTTTTCGTGAGAAGCAGCGAGCTCAACACTCAAATGGAACTTCCTTAAAATAATTGGCTAGAAAAAGGACATGTCTTTCTTGTGATTGGTTTATATCAGATGATGTGCAAAATCGTGCAATTTAGAGCTCAAAATCGAGCATTTTAGGCTGAAATCACGGCTGCAGGGAACCAATCAGATTGCAGGATTTGCTTGTGATTTCAAAATGGATGTAATAAACGCTATGATATACATGTATTAAGAAATCGAAAGCCATAATTCAACTTGATCAAATTTTTTGTCAAAAACACGGAGTGTGAATGGTCAGTCTTGGGCTCAAGTTAAGCTTTCAAAGCCACTACAAAGATACTCACCAACTGTTGTATGTTGTTCAGTAAACCATGAGCAGAAAGTTCTTTTAAGTGTTTCTGTGGAGGAATATAATTATGTTGGTAATTAACAAAATAAAGCATGGCAAATGGTCTGGAGGAGGTAGTACTGGGTTAGAGCATGAGACATTGATAGGGGAGTCAAGATAGAGTGGTGGTTGAAGCTCAGCATCACCTCTGCAGTCCCAGGGTTTGATTTCTGGTTGCCCCATGTGAGCTGAGTTGGTTCTTTTTCTGACTCTGAGCCAGGGGTTTTCCTTCCTGCTCTCAAATCAACCCCAACTAATAGGCCATTTGCATTATGGCATCATTTACTACCACTACCGGACTCCATTATGCACACTGTCTTTTGTTCTGTTAATTAGCACCAATAATTGTCTCACTATTCCCATGAGGAACTACAAATTTGAATAAGAAAATTCATGAAGCATTTTGGTAGTGGTAGTAAAATGACACCATAATGCAAATGGCCTATTCAAACTGGTTAAAGCTCACAGTTTGACCCCCATTTAACTATAATTGTGGAGAGGTGATTAGCAATAAACTCAAACTCAGAATTGGGGTGCAAATTCAACTCATGCAGGTTTTACCTTATCATTCTGGAAGCTATCCACTAGTCTAGAAAATGCAAGACAGCAACTTTCTACACTCTTCTTATCCTGAATATAAGATAAAGAATCAAACAACATCATTAATAATCATACTCAGTATTAATATTATCATGACTAATAATATTAGAAGGGTTTAACAGTGTACTTACTGGCAACCCATGGGAAAACCTTTCACACCCTGCACTGTCTCACCTGTATCTGTAGTCTTGTACTTAGGATTTCAATAGCATTAGCAATATAATGAAAGTCATCTGGACCAACACTAGCACAGCAGTTGGAAGCAATCGCCAGAGCTGACCTCTGTAAGATATACATGATATATTTATAGTGTACTCTATTCCTTAAGAATCCTTAATATATTCTGTTGAGTATTAAAATATCGTTGTAGTATAAACAAACCTGTGCACTTATTGAGAAAAAGTCCAGAAAAAGAAGACAGGTTGACATACCACCCTAGCAAGTAACAGAAAAACTCTATGAAATGCATTACAAGAGAATAAAACAAATCTACATATAATTCCGGATACTACATTTTAATCCGTAGTCTGGATTTTTGGCCCGAATCATAGGCCTATTATTGAAATTGCCTAAAGAGTTTGGACTATACTACGATTGCCCAAATCATTTAGGATAACTATCTTTGGTATCTGAGGTATCCCTAATGTTTAGGGGAATACTACAGAAAGCCCAAGTCTAAAGGGCTTTCACAGGAAAAGCCCAAACCATTTGGACCATGAATGCTGAAAATCACGACATGTTGTTGTTTTCATCAATCAACACTGTCAACTGACCCTTATTACTAGTAAACCAAATGTTCAATTACACAAAAACAACACTGAGCGAGTGCTCAACGAATTGAAATTTAATGCCAAATCGCTTGGGCTTCTCTTATGTTTACACTATTAGTTTAGGGACAGTTAAAAAAATGCTACACTTCGATCAGCAAGTGGCGACTGCTACTTGTCAAAGACTAGTCGTGATCGAAATCCCAAATCGTTTGGGCTTTTTTATATGTTTCCCCTAGCGTTTAAGGGACAGTGAACGGACTAGCGGCAAATTGTCGCTTGGTTGCTGTTGATGTAATCATGTAATTCGATACGGGGCAGTTCACTGCGATTTATAGATCGCGTGCAGAGTTTTTTCATTGATGGAGCAAATTATAATATTCTGTGATGGAAAAGTGTCGAAGTCACGGATCTACTGGTAATTGATGTCTTGCAAAGTACTGGTAAGCCTAGCAAGTAAAATAATGTCACTTAGAGCTGTCCTATTCCATGCAACGGAGATAAAATTGGAAACACAAATATGTTTGACTATATTTAAATGACTTGACTGTATTATCGATAGATTATTGTTGCTATTTTGGTTAAATGATTGGTTAATAAAGTGAGTACAATATTTCTTCAATAATAAAGGCAAGCAAAAGTGATTGCTATTTAGAAGATGGTAGTGTAAATATTTCAACTTGACATCTTCATATTACATGATTCGTTTCTTTGGAGAAATATCGAACTTAGCAATAAGCAATTCTACAAAAAACGAATACATATTTCCAGCACTCGCTCAGTGTTGTTTTTGTGTAATTGAACATTTGGTACTAGGGGTACTAATTGAACATACTAGTAATAAGGGTCAGTTGACAGTGTTGATTGATGAAAACAACAACATGTCGTGATTTTCAGCATTCATGGTCCAAATGGTTTGGGCTTTTTCCGCGAAAGCCCTTTAGACTAGGGCTTTCTGTAGTATTCCCCTAAAAATTAGGGATACCACAGATAATAAAGGATAGTTATCCCAAATGATTTGGGCAATCGTAGTATAGCCCAAACTCTTTGGGCAATTTCGATAATAGCCCTATAATCCAGGCAAAAATCCAGACTACGGATTAAAATGTAGTATCCGGAATTATATTTAGACTTGTTATAAATGAATGCATGGATACCATGGTAAGAATAGATAGACAGTTGAATAAATGGGAAAATGGATGAATAGTTGAATAAATAAATAGAAAAAAGGGTGGATGGATGGAAAGGAAGCCAAGGATGAGTGGATGGTAACAATGGACAGATGAATGAATGAATGAATGGAAAAATGGATGGATGGATGGACAGATGAATGAATGAATGGAAAAATGGATGGATGAATGGACAGATGAATAAATGAATGGAAACATGGGTGGAGGGATGGTAAGGGTGGACAGATGAATGAATGAATTAAAAAAGGATGGATGGATGGATGAATGCATAAATGGATGGGATTTATCAATATGCATAAATATGAATAAATTTGATGTGTGATACTGTGAAACTTACAGCTTGTAGAATAGCTTTTCCATGTCTCTTAGAAAGCATGTCCAGTGCTGTTAGAGACTGTTCTGCTACATCCATACACTCTATTGATTGAAGCTAAAAAGAAGACAGAAGTCTGAAAAATATTCTAAAACAGAATAATCTTTTCTTGAATACCTGTAGCCTCTCCAAGTCAGTCCCTGCAGATTAGCCAGATTTTTTCATTGTTTGTCTCTAATTACCAAAGTCCATGATTATCTTTTTGGATTGTTACTAGCTCACCTTTTCCAAGAAAGCTGGTATTGCTTCCACAACAACCATTGTAGACCTTGGTAGACTCTCCATAAGATAAGTCAGTGCACGACAGGCATGATTTACCTGAAATATTTAATATTGAACTAAGAATTAATAACCTGCTTATCATAATTTTCTCAAAACAATATACTAACAGTCATAAAAGCTGATAACCATGATCTACTAACCAATTCAAATTTTTGTTCCTTGTTGAGTAAATTAATCTAAAAGTAACCAAAAAAGTAGGATGTTTAGAACCAGAGGCAGATATATCACATTGATTGAGAAGACTGGAAAGAATAATTACTTACCAGTGCTGGCACAGCTTGCTTGACGGGAAACCCAGCAAGACTCTCCTCATTACCCATCACAAGTAACTAAGGCCAACAAACAAAACATATAATATAACTTAGTTGCAGATGAATGGTATAAGATAAGTGTTATTCTATTCACTTATGTACCTGACACATCTCTATCACTGCTTGTAACTGCTGTCCTTCATCTGATGACTGGATTCCTTGAAGTAGTTGCTGTGCTTTACTATCTACAGCAGTTACGATAAGTTGGGAATATATTGAAGTGATTCAAAAACACCAAAAATGTATTTGTTAAAAACTTAGAAGTTTGAAACTTGTAACGCTACAACTATGCTCTAAAAGGAATATTCACATAGTTTTGATACTTATTTCTAGATATGAGTTAGCCACTTCTCTCACATATCAAGCTTCTCTCATGATTTCCTGATTTTCATAGTTTAGTGTCATGAGAGGATGCACTGGGGTCCGTACTGTAAGTACTCCACATACATTTACAGTAAAATGTTACCCACATTTCTTGAATACCAAAATGGTGATTAAGATTAACTCCAGTAGTGTTTTGTGATGGTGTCTTTTATAATCACTCTCTTCCATTGTTTACGTCTGTGCCTGACATTTGAGATCAAACAATGCTACTGCTGGTGTGGCGGGAATTTGTCGGGAAAAGTGGCTACAATGCAATCATTTTACCCTTGTATTAGAAGAAGGAGTTGCTTGATGTCGATAAAAATTAAACTTATACATTCCTCCTCTAAATACCAACCAGGAATTATTTTAGTCCCAAGTAATTATTTGGCCAAAGCCATTTTACCAAATTGCCGAACTTCGCATAATCACAACCAAGTTGCAGATGACAAAAATACAAAAATGTATTCCAAGGCACCAGCTAGTGAATGGAGTGATCGTTTCTTCTTCTGGTGTGTATGTTTCTTCGTACATATATAATGAATTATTACAAGGTGATAGAGGGTGCCTAGATCAAAATTATGAAGACTTTCTAACTAGTACACAGCATCCAGAATTATAATACCGATATTCTAACTAGTACACGGCATCCAGGCATCTCACCGGAGTGTGCCAAAATCTAGAATTATAATAACGACCTTCTAACTAGTACACAGCATTCAGGTGTCTCACAAGAGTGTGCCAAAATCTAGAATTATATTAACGAACTTCTAACTAGTACAAGGCATCCAGGCATCTCGCGGGAGAGTGCCGAGATCTAGAATTATAATAACGACCTGCTAACTAGTACACGGTAACCAGGCGCTTTCTGAACTTATATGGACACAAAAAAATCTTTCAAATCCTCGATGTTGTTGTTTAGCAAGTCTCTTGGTGTTCTATTTACGACGAAAGTGAAAAACAAATTGAGGTTGGAAGTTGCTCAAAACGTAAAGGCTACATAAAAAAAGCGATGACAATTTGAAATTCCGGCTTTCTTTTTACTTGGGACACCTTACACATTTTTAATCCTTAGGTGTCATACATACAGTAAGGACCGGAGTGCGTCCCCTCATGAAAATTTAGTACATTTTACTTTAATCTAATTTTGGGAGTTATTAAAGCACAAGAATATATGATTTACTGTTACGGAATTTATTGAGTGAATAGACGAATATTCCGGAGCAAGACACAAAAGAAATATGTGGCTGTTACACATTTCAAATCCCTTATTTAGCAAAGCATCTTATAGATAGAATGATTACAATTTGGTCTCATTTGCTATTGTATGACACAATAGGGTTTTTTTGGAGGTCAATAAATGTTTCCATGAAATTTTAAGAAAACACAAAGTTTTCAAGGATTTTATACATGTCTATGGAATATCATAGAAACATCTTGATTGATATCCACCAAGAACTGCTTTGTCATGATGATGATTACCTAGTACAGCAATTATAACAGATAAGATATATCATTCTTACTAGAACTGTTACTGCTGGCTCTGTGTAGCAGTTGATGCATCCTTGGTCCCAGAGAACCAAACAGGTGTGGTGGTACTCCACGTGCCTCTAACAGACCTGCACAACAATACTATATTAGTAATCTGACATCAACCTCCTTGACCTGATAAGGTTGCAATTTTTTACGCAGCTTCTTCTGCGTCTATACTCTAAAGCAAACAGGATCAACAACTATCACTAATATCATATTGTAAAATAGGATTTTTACTTTGTAGTCTGGACATGTCACTATCTTTCAATTCATTATCATCTAAATGAGAATTGGCACTTCCATCATTTCTTTCTGCTGCATCTATGATGAATATAATTTAAGTAATAATAATTTTGTAATTCAAGTATATAACTTTTCTTAACATTTATTTTATTGGTCAATAGATCAAAGTAAAATGAATAAATAAGATAAAAATTACTTCATTTAATAATAAAAGAGCATCAAACAATGATTATTGGAAAAGCCCATATGGTTTTCTGATCAATGCATGGTTATAGCTATACTTACTACTGGATGACTGGCCTGCTTCATTAAGGTGTGGTTGACCTAAAATGAAAAGATGCCACTGTCAATTATATTCTTAGATTAGCAGTATTTTCAACAGAAGCTGATGAATTTCCTTTCCATGCACAACATTCTCAACACAAAACCCTGGACCACTTGGGCATGTATCCAACAGCATGGCTGATTGAAATGTTTAAAGTTTACCTGCAGATGCTCCTTGTTCTGACAACCCACTGAGAAAAAATACAGATACAGACAAAATGTTAGAATACAGGCTTTGCTCCATCCTGTGATGGCATTTATACATGTCAGGGGTCACAGCAATACAGGTAGAGTGTTTTTCCTCTGGGAAACACAATTCATTTTAATGCATAAAACCTGATTAGACCAGATTTAGGGGCTCTTGGCTCCTGTCATAGCTGTTGTCATGTGATTCAAAGCCTCAATATAAAATAGTTTCATTTCTGCCAATGATAATTATTTAAAGCAGGGCTCAAAATAACGGCCACACATGCGCAGATCAAGATGACCTTTCACATACATATTTGGCAGGTCATCACAAAAATTGTTGATAATTAAACCAATAGTAGTTTTCTTTGAATCCATAGTTTTGTTCCGTGGTGAGATCTGCAAATGAGTCAGAGTGGCAGTGCCTGGTCACTTTTGTGACGGACATCAATTCCATATTACATCACTATGCAGCTTTGAACAGCAACTTACAATTGGCTAATTAATTTAACCATAAAATTCACCATTGTTTTTAAAGTTTGAGTGTCTTTTACCTTCAGACCTAGTTCATCTAATCATGCATTTTTGTTCCAGATGTGAATGTATTTGCTGCCTTTTCTGCAGCATAATTGGCATTTCTTGACATCAATTGACAATGAACTCAAAATGTGGTCCGTCAGCCATTTTGTTCTAGCCTCGCTTCAATGTAAGACCTTGTTTTAATGCCAATAAACTGATGAACCTTTAATATTCTTTTAGACTACCCAATATTTCTGAAGAATTTTACATGGCTTCTAATTTCAAAGAACATGGATATTTAAAATTGCAATGCATTGCTTACAAAAGATTCACAGCTCTCACTTGATGATGTGTAATTGAATTGCTTAAGTATACTAATAGTAGTGTACACATAAACATAAGAGGGAACAATCTATCAGACATTGATTTTATTGAAATACTACATATCCATGAAGATGCATAAACAAGAATAATGACATCGACGAGTATGTTCATATGCTACTGTATTAGTGAAACTAAGTTTATTTACAGTCAAAGAACACTAGTCCCATGAACTCTAGACTTACAGCATGCATAGTATGCGCCACATAAGCACATGGACCAGCAATGGCGGAATTTTTTCAAGGTTTCGTCACTGACTATAAAACCCTGCTATACCAAATCAGTTGTCTCATGTAAACCTACGTAGACATGATCGTGAACCCAGAAGAAAACCAGTACGAACTCTGAAAAGTCTGAGAAACAAAAGCTGAGAGACTTTATCTTCAAACGTATTTGTCCAAGTATACGGAATTCCTCCAAGCTTCATTATTGTTATGTGAAGGTTAGAAAACTTACAAAAAATGAATGTAAGCTGAATACTAAGAGAATAAGCTTAAATAAAGTCACACAACATAAAAAAAGCTTTTGTTTAATTGCTCTAACTGGGTTTATAATAGGATAATGAAGGAGAAATATCATAGAGGTAGTCGGTATTTATCGTTTACTTGCAATAGTTTGATGTGTCTCTACAAGACTAAGATCCATATGCCAAATTATTGTAAATTTAAACTGAGTACAGACATAGAAAAGAACCCTGGTCCTGCTCCAATGTACATTGAGCCTAGCAAAACAATAACAGTACCTTATAGCCAAGGTAATGAACTCTAGTATTTTGACAAAATTCTGGACAACAGTGTGTTGCAATGAGTTTGTGCTCTTTGATTTACAGTAACAAGCATGGAGTTAATTCTACCTATGAATTATTATTTATGGATATTGGAAATCAGTTGTATTTAAGTTTATCTCAATTAGCCAGACCGTCCTTTTTAAATGTGGTTAAATTTAAGCAAAGTTAACTGGGAGTGGAGTGCTGGCCAGCGGTGTGAGACTTGCGCATGCGCAGTTGCTGCCTAAGGCCTCGTGGTTGCTGTAGCTGAGTTGCTGTTAGCCATTGCCTTCATATCGCGGTTTTGCTTCTGGTTTATACGCCTTTTTTCAAGCCATCCTTTCTCAATCCTTATTGTTAGTGGTTCTTCTAGCGTTTCGACGTCTATTTACGATCGTCTTTCCAATGTTCCTTGTCCTCGTGTTAATTGTTTGGTCGATAAAAGATGCCCCGTAACACACGCAATAGCTTGGACAGCATGGTTCCTACCTCTTGTTCTTCTTCGCTGGCTCCTCCAGTTTCGGTTGAGTCGGCTTGTAATGGCGTCCCTACATCTACTGCGCCGTCTACTGAGTTGGTTACATCAGTGTAGTAGAAGCTTTAAAAGCACCTTTGGCGGCCATGGTCAACTCGGCTTTCCTAGCGGCAGGCGTTGCCTCGTCATCGGCGGGTTCTGGATCTTTGCCCGAGAACAACGAGGGTTCTTCGACGCCTCTGGCCAACCGTACTAACCAATTGGCCCAGACTGGCTCATCTATGCCGTGGACATCCATGGCCGGGTCGCCTCCTTCTTCATTAACTGCGTCTTCGGCTTATTTGCCTCCGCCATCTTGCTCAGGTACGTCTGCCTTATCTGTACCTTCATTTGTATCGCCTTTTACTCTCCCTCGGCCCGTAACTGTCCCAAGTGCCGCGACGTCGTCTTCGTCATTTTCGGCGCCGGAAAATTTCCTGGGGAACACGCCCCCCCCTAACCAGCCATTTGTAGTGGGTCCTGGTTATTCTCCCGTTCCCTACAAAGTGGTGGCCTTGCTGCCGGAAAACATCTCCTCTCAAGAACCAGAGCCACAACTGCACTTCGATGGCCGCCTCATCCTTTGTAACACCGCCAAGAAAAACAAAAAGCAAATTTCAGATATTACATCTTGGGTGGAAGCTTTCACCATTTATTCTTTAATCGTCGGAAAATATTTTCCCAACCGCAAAGACGATTTGCTCAAGTACAAGCTCCTTATCTTGCGCACATACCTACAGTTTAGTGGCAGTGCATGGCTGAACTATGATCGGGAGTTTCGAGAATATGCTGCTGCTGAGAAATGCACAACGTGGTCAACAATGAATGTCCAACTTACAGTTTTAACACTGCAGGTGCCCAGGTGCGCCCTCGAGTGGTTGCTTCAACTACAGCAGGGGGGAGGGAGGCCAAGGTAGTTTGACCTCAAGGGTCCTTTGCCACTCTTGGAATGCTGGTGGGTGCATTGCCCCTTCTCCCGAATGTCGGTTCCGCCATGCTTGCAGTAGCTGCGAAGGGGACCATCGCAAGAGTGCATGCCCAGAGCCGATCAAGCCCAGAAATTTGGAACGTTCCCGCTCTGTCAATCCAGTCCGAGGCCAAGCACAGAAAATACCACTAAGCATGTGACTTTGGACTCAAGGCTGTGTTATTAGGTTCAGAGAACAGCACCATTTTAATTTTCGTTCTAGTTCGTTGAATATCACTTAGACACTACATTGTGCGTCAAACTTAACGTACGTCATTTAATGTTGACTTAATCATTGATGGGGGCATTTGTTGATCTATTTATACATTGTTTCATAGGCACCAGCCTTCCCCTCCCTTCAGTTGCTGAAATTTCTTCTTTGAATTATGATAAATTCGCCCATGGCTTACAGAATCACCCCAATCGGCAATGGGTAGAATTTATACTGCATGGCATTAAAGATGGTATCCAACTGGGTTTTAAGTCGTCTGTCAAGTTGAAATCGTCAAAGAAGAACAAAGCTTCAGCATATCAGCAGTCTCAAGTCGTGGATGTGTATTTAGACAAGGAAGTTAGATTGGGGCGGGTGGCTGGCCCCTTTGAATCCCCTCCCATTATTCCTCTTCAAGTAAGCAGTTTTGGCGTGATTCCAAAGAAAGGTCAACCAGAAAAATGGCGTCTTATTTTTGACCTGTCCTCCCCATTTGGCCACAGTGTTAATGATGGCATCGACAATGAGGAGTGCTCACTGAGATACATTAGAATTGACGATATAGTTAAGATGAGTTCCAAACTGGGTAAGGGGGCTATGCTGGCTAAGTTCGACATCGAAAGTGCTTTCAGAAATGTCCCAGTTCACCCATCTGACCGACATCTTTTGGGCATGAGATGGAGGTCAAAGTACTTTGTTGACCTTGTCCTTCCCTTTGGTTTGCGATCAGTCCCCTTCATCTTTAACTCAATCGCCAATGCAGTGGAGTGGATTCTTCAGTCTAACTATGGGATACCTGACATCCGCCACTATTTAGATGATTTCGTACTAGCTGGACCTCCTAATTCAGCTTTATGTGCTAACAATTTAGCTATCGCTACATCCATTACCGCTGACCTAGGTCTGCCCCTACACCCAGACAAGTGTGTAGGGCCATCCACCTGCCTAGTAGTTTTAGGGATTGAAATTGACACAATGGCCGAAACTCTGCGTCTCCCTGCCGACAAATTTGCTGCTACCCTGGAACTGTTGAGAACTTGGTCTTCTTACAAATGGTGCCACAAGACACAACTTCAGTCGCTGATTGGTGTACTCCATCATGCCTCTAAGGTAGTTTGGCCAGGTCGCACTTTTCTTCGGAGAATGATTGATCTACTCTGTTGCTTCCGAAAAGACGATCACCCCATCCGCCTGAATACAGAATTCAAGAAAGATCTGAAGTGGTGGCTGGATTTTTTCAATCAATGGAATGGGATAAGTTTTTTCCTGCTCCCCTCACTACAGCCTCCACCTACGGTTTGCGTAGGGTCAGACGCCTCAGGAACACGGGGTTATGGTGCCTTCCTCGATTCTGATTGGTTCAATGGCAGGTGGTTACCTCGGCAAGCTTCCCTCTCCATTGCTTACAAGGAGTTATTTCCAGTCATACTGGCAGCGCATATCTGGGGTCACGGTTGGAGAAAGCAGCGTGTTCTGTTTAAGGTGGACAACGAAGCTGTGGTAGCAATCTTAAATAGCAGGACTTCCAGAGACTCTTCGATCATGGTTTTACTCCGAAGCCTTCTGTTTGCAGCAGCCCGTCATGGCTTTTCCTTTTCAGCTGAACATGTGGCAGGTATTCGTAATGGGATAGCTGATGCTCTTTCTCGTTTTAATATGCAGGTCTTCCGTTCTCTGGCCCCGAACGCCAACCTATACCCAGGAGAGGTCCCAGCTCAGCTTCTGTCTTCTCTGACATCGGTTCTCTAAATAATCAGTGTTTGGTCTATTTATCTGAGGGTTTAGCGCATTCCACCCGTCGCTGTTATTCTACCGCCCAAGAGAAGTTTGTCAACTTTTGCTACCAAAGTGGCCGCTTATCCCCATCAGGCTCACCATGTCCCACAGATGAATGGACCCTCTGCTTATTTGTGACAATGCTGGCCGAGTCGATGCGTCATTCCTCTATAAAAGTTTATCTGTCAGCTGTCCGTTCCCTCCATATTGAACAAGGTTTCGATGTTCCACTTCAGAACTGCTCCAAAGAGTGACAAAAGGCATTAAGCGAACCAAGGTGTCGCCTCTTCTTCGTCTAGACTTCCTGTTACTCCAGAGGTCCTGAGAGTAGTACACTCTGGCTTGGTTCTATCTTCGTTCAATGACTGCATGTTTTGGGCTGCCTGCTCATTGGCTTATTTTGGTTTCCTTCGCTCAGCCGAATTTACTTGCCCCTCGCTTAAAACATTTGATCCAGATGTACACCTGACTGTGCAGGACATAACCGTGGACTCTACAGGGTCTCCTTCTTGCTTTAGACTGTTCATTAAAGCCTCAAAAACGGATCCGTTTCGTCAGGGTTGTCATGTGTATGTTGGTCGCGGATCATCATCCTTGTGTGCTGTGAGAGCAGTGCTGAACTATTTAGCATATCGTGGTAATCTTCCAGGCCCACTCTTCCTGCTGACTGATGGTCAGCCACTGACTAGGCAGCTGGTCACGGACAGACTCAGGGCTATTCTACAATCAGCAGGTGTAGCTGGTAACTTTTCAAGCCATAGCTTCCGTATTGGGAACGCAACTACAGCGGCTCAAGTGGGTATACCAGATCATTTAATCCAAGTCTTGGGCCGTTGGAAAAGTGATGCCTATAAACAGTATATTAGAACTCCTCAGCAAGTAATCATTAGTGCCTCTGGTAAACTTGCTTAGTTTTGGTAAGTGGAATCCTTTTAGCTTGGCCACCATTTGTACATTGTCAATTTTGCCCTCATGCTAGCCATTGCCACCTGGGTTTAGTCGCGTACACCACACTACCTATGGATGTTGTGTCTGCATGCGCTTTTTAAAGTGAAAGTCTAGGTCTTTCTACAACAACATCTCTCAACAACACAAATTTAAGCTCATTTTTATAATCAGACTTGCTCGAATAGCTTAATAAACAGTTGAATATTTGGTGTAAATTTATATTTCATTCAATACTTAAATAAACTATCTGTAGAAATAAAATTATTAAATGAAAGTCTTCATTGTTTTGAAGATGGGACCCCGCGATAGGAGGCGAATCTTTCTTGAACGAAAAACAACGTTTTACAATGTTAACCGAATTGCTAAAGATTTACAAATATGAATAAAGGACGAATATTTGTTGTGATATGCTCTTCATGTTATATTTACTCCAACATTAAAATAAATTAAGCTTATCTACAGAAATACTAAAAGTTTTGAGGGAAAGTCTTTGATTTGTTGATTCGTCGAGAAAAAATTAAATGCTTGTCAAAAAATAATAAACGATTGTTTGCTAAACCACACACCTGAATTCTTGGAGAACACTTCTTAATCCATCTTTGAATACATGAAAGTTTTTTAATTGTCTTTGATATATAACTTGCCCTAAACCGATTTTTTTCTGTGCATTTGAGAGTCGCCTTTGAAATTCCTTTGTCTTTCACGCTCATTTTCTCTTTGTTCATTCGTGAAGTTTTGACTCAAATTCCTTTGTATTTCACTTTCATTTTCTCTTTGTTCATCCGTCAAGTTTTGCTTCATATTCCTTTTTCTTTCACGATCATGTTCTCCTTGTTTATAATCGAAGTACCGCCTAGATTTGCGTTCTCTATCTCTCTCTCTCTGCTTGCCGCTTTTCTTTGGTGAGATTCCTTCGTCTTTGCCTTACTTTTTCACGCCACCAGAGTTTTTCCTCTTTCCAAAAAACGCTTTTACTTCTGGCCTTTCTTTTTTGGCTTCATTCTCCTCTGAGCTTTCTTTCGACATATCGATTTCGGAAAGGGGTTCCATCGTAAATAGAGTAAATATAAACATAAGCTTGAATATAAAATTGTGTTGTTATCTTTCGGTATTGTAAAACGTTTTTTACAAAAGTTTAATAGCCGGATTTACATTTCTGTGTACCGGGATGTTGCAACGCGTCGACATTCGCGCCCAAAAAAAAATTAACCAGCCAATCGGAATGCTTGTGTACACGCCCGGACGGACGGACGGATGGACGGAAGTGACGTCAGCCAAGCCATGAAAAATCAATCTACTTCATTGTATACACACCGAACGCATAATTTATCACTACTTTACTATGTCTATTAATTGCGTACATATTTACGGTGTTCAACTTATCTATAGAGAAAAAATATCGCTCTGGGATCCTCACGAGTGCCCTACATTTCATATTCTGGCTGCGTTACCAGCGTGGTTGGTCCTTGTAGTGTAGTGGTTAACATATCAGACTAGAACACCGAAGACGTGGGTTTGAATCCTGCCAAGGGCATTGATATTTTTCTCTTATTCTCTCTACTTCATGAAAAATCAACTCGATAGTTTACCATTTTTTCTTAGGTATGGTGCTCCGCGCGGGAGCTCCGCTATAACACCAGCAGGATCAATTAAATGAATGAAATGATAATTGAAATCAAGAGATTCACTTACTCCTCTGTTGACATGCTAGACTGCTGTCGGCGGGTCCAGGTCCTCTTCTTCGTCTGTGAGCCACGCCGACTATTTTCACATAAAATATTGTTAATATCAAATTAGGAACATTTTATACAGTGATATTCAACTATTCTATAATATAGATTCATTATTGTTGTCACACACCTTCACCAACATTGTCATTGTCCACCAACATCACCTTAATCATCATCACTAACATCACTATTGTCAACATCCTCATCACCATACTGTAGTTTATCATTGTCATTGTCATAGACGTTTTCTAAGTTCAATAAACAGGATGCATCGTGGTCTAGCTTTGGTACAAGCAACGCCATATAATAGGGGATGATGAACAGAAGGTGTTTGTACTGAAGCTAGACCATGATGCATGTAACAAAAGGTCTATTACATGGCTAGAGCTGTATTACCTGTTGCTAGCACAGGAACCCGTAGCTTCAGTATTTCTTTGTGACCGCCTTGAGCCTTCTGGCTTAGGCTGGTCACCTCTATGACTTTGTGCAGATGATTGAGAGCCCCTAGAGCCCTCGGAACTAGAATGATTACCCAGATCTTTGCCTCGGTGAGCTCCTGAAGTGAGTGAAGCTCTCAGGAAATTAAGCTTGCTTGAAAGTCTTGAATCAGATGCAGACTTATGAGAGGAATCTGTCTTCGGAATTTTGGATTTGAAAGTAACTGTTGTATCTGATGATGTTGACGTTAAGTTATAAAATGGCAATGCGGATGCTGCTGCCACTGGTGATGATGAATAACCGGTTAGTTTTGGTGCTTCCCGTTGTGTCTTTTTCAACTGTCTTGCCGACTTTTCAGTGCCTTTCTCTGTTCCCCTAGCACCTAATGAAGGGCTAGAAGATGATTTCTTTGCAGCTAATGTCTTTGTGCTTTGGATTCTAGAAGAACTTTAAAAGCAAAATCTATGGTTAAAGCCAATATTAAAGCTCAATAATTAAGGACTTCAAGAGACAAAAACAAGGCCGCCATGTTGGAGGTATTAACAAAGAAAGCTATTGAAAAACCTACTATTGTTCTTTATCCTTTGGCTCCCATACAGGCTATAACCAGCCGTATGTAAACAATCAGTTACTCCTGAAAATACTACATGCTTTGTACTGTTCTCTCCCGGCCCCCCTAAGATCCAAGTCCCAAACGGTTGATTTACCATTGTTCTTAATATATTAGCCAATCAGATTATCAGAACTGAGCATAACAAAAGCCCAGTTGAGTAGTGGACTGTCAAAAGTTAGCATTCGAGTTCAGCGAAGTGCGAAAACAAGATGGCGATGGGAATTAATGAATATTAGTTAATATCGAGTGATTTTTGGTGATTCAGATGAAGAAGAGCAGCGTTTTGAAGGCCTAGAAATCCAGGAAAGTGGAAGTGGGGCTTCAAACAGCAGTGAAGATGAAGAAGACAGCCATGAAAACAGTGACAATGAAGAATGGATGGCCTGACTCACAGACTTCGAAATTCCTGCATTCTCTTGTCCTTCTGGGATACAGATTGACATCCCAGATGATCCCAAGGCAATATATTTCTTTTCTGAAATGTTTGGGGAAGAAATAATGGATCTTATCATACTTGAAATCAACAAATATGCCAGACAAACGTTGTCTAATGGCCCCCAGCTTTTGGCTTAGTGGAAGGATGTGACGAGAAACAGACTCAAAGTGTATTGTGGTTTGTGTATTGTGCGTTTGGAGTCAACAAGCTACCAAAAGTTGCAGACTACTGGTCAAACCATCGCTTTCTAGGAAATCAAGCTATCAAAGGAGTAATGGCTAGGAATAGGTTTAATGAAGTAACCCAGTTTTTACACTTCTCTGACATAACCAAAGAACCGGCACGAGGTGAGCCTGTCTAGGATCATCTTAAATTATAAAGTTCAACCAATTTTGTCTTTGGTCTTAAATAATTTCTAGCGATGCTATTCCCCATCCAAGAACATTTCAGTTGATCAGGGAGTGATTGCTTACAAAGGCAGACTATCTTTCCGCCAATATACGCCTGCAAAGCCCACGAAATATGGGATCAAAGTGTTGATGTCGGCGGACTCCTCCAATGGCTACATGCTAAATTATAGTGGTTATCTACGGGAAGATGGCACGAGCAAAACTCACGGACTTCGCTATAGTGTTGTGATGAATATGGTCAATCCATTCCTTCAAAGGAATCATCATGTTTTTTTCGATATTTTTCTCAAGTTCTCGACTCCTAGAACATATAGAAGCACAAAACACCATACTTGCTCAATGCTTTTTCATGTCAATCGATGGCCGCAAGAATCAGTGTGTCTACTGCAAGAGAATCCAGAGGAAAACACTGAAAGGGTATCCAGTAGAGACCAAGTTCAAGTGCCAACAGTGTGGTGTCTCTCTGTGCAAGGACCCATGTTTTAGAGCTTACCACTTGGACTCTTAATTTTGCTATTATTCTTATATTTTGCTTTTGAGTGAATCTTGAATTAAACTATATTGGTTGTAAATAATTTTTCTATGAAAAAAATGTTTCTGTTATTGAAATACCAATGACAAGACATGACAATGGAAGTGCTAATGGCGGCAAATTTTAATTTTCTAAAGAACACAAAACATTGTTGTGAACTCCTGTATATATATAACATTTTATAAGATAGAATAATATTTAGCTTAAATTCTGTGTTGTCAGTTTTGTCTGTCAAGGCCCCATTTTCTACTGAGCATATATATTTTGAAATAAGCTACCAATTTTATAAATGACTCTTTATTACCTCTGGGAACAACAGAAGATTAGGCAGGATACCCCCTGGGAGCCAAAGGGTTAAATACCACAATGATATAATGTCCACAATGATATAACATGCAAATGAAGAATACTTATCATTCCCTGTGGAGTGGTGCAAGGGTTATATAATTGCAGTCTTGTGCCTATAATGATCCCTTTACCATATTTCTTTTACACCCATTTTCAAACTTACGGAACCTATGAGGGTTACCTGAATGACCAAGTTTACAGAAATTCTCAAAGAAATGGTTGTCCGTGGGAATGGTTGTCTCTGACATAGTTGGTTGAGCAAGAATTTCTTGACTCAGACTGTGCTAACATTGATTGACCACAGCCAAAATTCCCAACATCTGAAGCCATCTATGTCAGGTAATTTTGAAAATGGGTATAAAACCTAGGTGAACAATTTAACCTACCTCTGGGTGGTTGTAACTGAAGTAGTGCTTGATGATAAACAAACTCTTGGCCTCAAACTAACATAAATAATACACATGAAACATCAGAGCTCGACTCAGGAGTCCTTCCGCACAAGCAGAATACATACATTAATCATTATACATAATCATAATGCTTTAATCCAGAGTATAATACACTTACTTGTAGTGCGAAGATGATGATGTGATGCTTTGCGAACCAGCAGTGCTGGGAGCGGATTTTTTGGATCTACATGAAAAAGAAAATAACACTGAATATTCTCCAAAACACCTGAAATAATGCTACCTTTAGGAAACAAGATCTTTTCCAAGTTCAGAAGAAGGCCAGCAACAACAAAGTGCATTTTAGGCTTGTTATATGATATTGATCGGAGATTAAAAAACTGTCATTTTCCATCATGAATTCAGCACTACAACCCTATGCACTACATGATTCAATGAACTTCAAAAGTCCTAGTACATGTCTTACTTCTTTTCCTCCACTTTGTAATCACCACTTAAATTAGTCTGTGACTTTCTCTTTGCTGGAAGTTTGCTGAAAACAGAAACAGAAAATTATCAAATTCAATATTGAAGAGATAGAAAACGAGCATGATTGCTATGTTGAGTTATACAAGAACGCAGGAAATTGTGTGAGTCCAAGAGAATTGCTACATGTAGGAGAAGCACGAGCCATAGGTGAGTGCTTCTCGGCACTTCTCTAGGGCTCACGCAATTTCCCAAGTGCTTTAACTCAATATAGCAGGAGCAAGGGGAGTTTTCTATCTCTTTTATAAAATAACTAAGATATGACTAACGATTAACTCAAAAGAAATAATAAAACATCGCTCGTGTTGCTGACATAATGTCCTCACGATCTATGTTGAGTTATATAAAACAGGAATTGACCAATCAGAGCGTGTGTTATATCGAAGTTATTTTTATAATGTATCTAATTGAGCTGGTCTGTCCAGTATATCAGGCAACTCATGTAGATGCTGATTATTATAAGACTCAGAGTCTGAACAGGATATGAACCTGTGCCCTGTCAATTCTGGTGCCATGCTCTAACCACCGAGCTACCAAGTCTCATATGAGACTAACAAGGACACATTATGTGGGTTTATCAACCCAATAGGATATATAATATGTATATGAGAATATATACATTATATAACTTATATTCATAGTTTCAAATCCCCCCAAAAAAACATTACAATTATGAAAAAACAATGCTTGGAAGAAAAAGAGGTACTATTTAAGACTAGTTTCTCAGAACTATTTCCATGTATCATGTTTACCTAAATAGGGTATAACAACTGCAGAAAAGCATCGATTTTGTCAGCTTTGGATGCTAACCTATGATTAAGACACAACATTATATGGTGTATTGCGTAAGATCATAATAAGGTCTTACATTCTCTCAAAAATATCTAGAAGATATAACTAGCTAAAAACTAGTGTGAGCTGCGTCGGTGTTCCTAATGAAACAGTAATGATAAAAAGGTAAATTATACACCGTGAAAAGATGTATCTTTTCACGGTGTATGTCTAGGTACTTTAATCACTGTTTAATGAGAATTTGGATCTTCATCTTGTGAAAGATTGTCTGCTGTTTTATGCACACTAATTCTAATTCGCTACATCATATTTAGAAACATAATTTAAACGATTCAATTGTAGCTTATTTTTCTTATGAACTTCTTAAAATATTTCTGATGATATAATTTTCAGTATCTCTTTTTTTCGTGTGACTCTACATTTCAATTTCTATTACTCCAAAGATCATCTTACAGTAGTCATAACCTTCAAACCTACAAACCAAGAGTGGTGTTTGAGCTTTTTCTTTACTCCACTATTACAATAAACTTTTTCAAGAGCCTTTTAGGTGTTCAAAAAAATATTCAGGCATATGTCATTGAAATGACAATATTTCCATTACATGCAAAATAGTTTCTTATGATTGGAAATGTTAGATTATATATATATATATTTTTATTTTCTAGTTCTGTAGGTAATAGTGAAATAAATGAAAATATTAAGGTGCTGAAAGTATGAACATGTCTGGTGGGCACAAAACTTTCCTTTTCCAAAAGAAATGTTTAAAGTTGTAAAATGGCGTACTGTATATGAGCACACAAGAATGCTAAAAAATCAAAGATTTTGCGCTTATTATATAAAGATACAAAGTTGAACTTTATAAAACAACATCAAAAAGTTTTTCTCTGTTAATTGGGAGAAAATTGATAGCCTTGTTATAAAGAAATTCGTCTTTAAAGAAACCACGTTGGATCAAATAAAGCAGATCCCATGTCTAGTCAAGTTGTCCAGCCATGTTTTGACTTAAGTCGGCTTTTTATACACAAAAATGTTAAAAAACGAGAATATATGAACCTTGAATAAGAATAGTTCCTCAATATGTATGGAAAGCCTGTAATATGAGAAAATAAGTCGAAGAAAGTATAGATTGTATAAGTAAGGTAGAGCAAACATGGCGAGCTGTGACGCGACGAAAATGTTATCTCCTCTGTGAGCTGAAGACTTTCGCTTGCAGTCATTAAGGCGGCAATTGAAGGACGAACATTGAGCAGAAAGAAAAAGAAATCTTTCATTGATAACATACTTTGTTTGCTAAAAGGTTTTTGGAGGAAATATTGAACTAGAGAGGCAACAATACAAACCTTTTTGAACGAAAAACTGTCCCCCCTTGTTCCCCTTCCACAGAGCTCTCGGCCATCAAAGCATCGCGACCCTGTCGTAAAAGGGGTCGCAATTTGTTTGAACGGACAGAGTTACCAAGGAAGAAGGGAAGTAGTGTTTAATGGACGACGTTTTGTGTCGTGATGTAGGTTTTTTTGTGTAAACGAGAATAAAAGTAATGGTTATTTACAAGGCAACACACGACCACTGCTGCCTCTGCTTCCTGTGAAACAACAACCAATCAGCACGGTGCTTATACGACTGCGCACTTTAGCACCACGGCTATAACACCCCCTTAAAAACCTGCTCCCCGACCAAACTCCCCTCTGCTTCCTAATTAATCATAACTTATTATCCATTACTATAATTTGTCTTATTAATTTAAGGATGGAAACAAAAACTCGTTTATCAAAATATTTAAGTTATTTTTTTTCAAACGTATTTTCATAACTAAATTTTTATCCTTTGTTGTATATGTATATATATTTAACAAATGTTCAATGTTCTACTTCTATCCTATGGAATCCTGAAAATTAAATCTAAGCCCAGGTACTGTTGGTTTTCATCCTTGGGGTGGGGTGGGGGGGAGGGGTGGGGGTACTCCCATATATGGACTATACAGAGATTATCCGCTGAACAGGGTATGGTTTCTCGAGCTTGTCATAAACAGGGTATGCAATTTCAATCAAGGTCCAAATTCTTCCTGAGTTTCTTGTCATCTTCAGGGTTTCTACTTGCATATTGACCGCAACTGGTTAGATGGTCTTCAAAAAATGATATGCTAGTTTAACATGGTAATTGAAACAGAAACTGCAATTAATTGTATCTTTTGTCAAAAACAGGGTACCCCAGTTTCAGAATCCCGGCAGAACACCCCTACCCAAATTCTGGAGCAATACCCTCCCCTCCTTACTTACTGCAAACAGCCAAATAAACCTGCTACATAAAGACAAAAAGTAAAACAAACTTTTTTTCTTATTTGCAAGTCTCAAATCTGCTAATTTTATTTTTTATTGCAGTTGGTTTCACATTACTTTAAAACCTCGGATTCCAAACTATGTTCACAAGTTGCGAAGTTGGCAACAAATTTCAGAACTTTGAAACAAAGTTTGTTACAAACTTTTGAAATTCCTGAAGACAGGGAAAGTAGAACCATGGGAGAGTCATGGTGGAAATAGGAATCATGGTATTTCCAGTATTAAGTAAACAAAGCCAATCATACATGGCAAAGAAACTTTGAATCTACTGCTTGGAAATCAAGTTGCCTTGCTACAAAATCCTGCCAACCAAGTTCCTAACTTTGGTAACAAAGATCAGAAGTTCATAACAAACTTGGTTTTAAAGTCCCAAAATTGGTTGCCAATCTTGAGTACAATTTGGAAATCAATAGACACGAGTAATTGTTTTGAAAATTCTCGTAATTTCGCAGGCCTTTAGGAACACTCAACAAAATTTCAGTAAAAAATGCGAAGGGACGCCGTTCATCTTTGTCTATTTGGCGGCTGATTTTCAGAACTGAAGTACATAAAAAAGACTAGTTCTTATTAGTTTTTACGGCTTTTTTGCTGCTGTTGACATTGTATTGGCCCTGTTTCCATAGCGACTTAATTCGGTACTCTTACGGAGTACAATTAATGCTACATTTAATGTACAATTAATTGTACTCCTCTCGACCAATCAGAATTGAGTAATTTTGTTGAGTGTACTATAAAATGGGAAATAAGCAGAGTGCAATAGTAACAACACTAACATCTATTTTATTGGTTTTTTAAAATCACTCCAATGAAAAAATACTCTTTCAAATATATTATCAGTAATAATCAAGCACAGCCAAAATTAGTATCTTCATATGCAATGCTCCCTCCCCTATAAAGTAGATAGTATGACGACACTAATAGGATAGAGTGCAAACAATATAACTGTGAAACTTTAGTAATACTAAATAACACAATTTTATGCAAGTTCCATTGTTTTATATTGTTAAATTAGCACTATTTTGTACTTTTTAGTAATTAGTGTTTAACAGATTAATTGTTGGCACTCTAGCTGCTGGAGGAGACTAAATATAATCAAATATAATAATTGTAGATGCTATCAAGGTAGCATCAAAACTTTGAGAAAAAACTTTCGTTTTCATTAATATTAAATCATTTAAGAAAAATGTTTAGTTCGTTGTTTGAACACACTTGGATAAGCAGACCACTGACTAGAAAAGATCATCTGTTGTATATTCAGTATGTTGCTTTATGATATGATTACCAATGAAATATCTATTTTTCTCTATTTCGAAAAATTGATATCTTCACACGTGAAAATAACATGTTATTTTCACCATTGCGATGGCTATTCAAAAATACACGGAAAGAATTGCCTAAAAAAGCCAAAACATACTTCATTGATAATTATATAATAAACAGAATATTACATGGCCGCTTGGAGATACGAATTTTATCTTCTCGTGTTGAAAATCTGAGAACTTTTCAACACTCGAAGATAAAATTCGTATCTCCGCGCGCCCATGTAATATCCTCTATTTATAAGCACAGAACTCACACATCTCTTTAGCTTTTCGAAAGCTTTCTGAACATACTAAAATACCACTTCTACAAATGAAGACACGAGCGATGACAGTAATAAATCAATCATTTGTTTGAGTCAAGAATGCAGTTCCAGCTGGTTTGACTGGTTCTTCTCGATGAGCAAGTTGTGCAGCTCTCTGCTTCAAGTCTGCACTGTTCTTTTCCTTCCTTCTTCTCACTTGAACTTGCAGTTGTAATTTATTCGTGAAAAAGGTTTTCTTCCAACCAACCTCACGTGCTAGTTCTTGGATCTCTGTCGTAACGGTATCACAGTGTTTGCGATATACTTTTTCCCATAGCTCGTCACTAGAGTAGACTTTCCTCAAAAACTTGCAAAGCGATCCCAATCTCGCTATGTCAACAAGGTCAAGATAGCTTGCTATATGGACAACAACGCTCTCTGGTAAACGAACAAGCCAGTCTCCACATACCAAGCCATGAACCAAACGAAGGGTATCTTCACCAAATACCCTTGCTATGTCCAACTGAGCGATATCATCATAATCGAAATCTTCCCAGGGGATCTTTTTCTGCGAGGGAGGGATTGCTTTGAGGTCTTTTCGTAGAGATACCTTCCATGTTCTCCAAATGACTTCATGATCTTGCACGATCAGTTGGTGAAAGTCTTTACTTGGTGATGGTGCTTGGCCTGTCTTCTCGAGATAAATGTGGTGCCCTCGGTTCATTTTGGTATATTTTACGTTTCAAAACACTTTACAAATCGTAAAATGAATTTTTTTGTAACAGCTTCAATATTTGTATACAAAACAATCCGCCATGTTTATACTACCGTGAGAAGACTGGGCTGAGGCGCGTTCTATAACAAATTTCCAGGGGGGTGCACCAGTTGTCAACTTTTGATATAGAAAAAATGTAATCTTACTTTTTCAATTTTTAAAAAAAAGACGAAAAAATATTTTATTAGCTAAATTAATTTTCTAGATTTGAAGCGCTGGATTTGAATTTATTAATAAGTATTGATTAATTTAATAAATAGATAAAAATACATACGATTTTTCTTACAATTTATAAAAAGGAACCTTTTTTACGTTTTTCTTTATTTTAAAAATGTTTGTAAGCTCTTTTCCTATTCATCAGACCATTATTTATTTAATGCATTTTAAATATTTTAATGCATTTACAATACAGCAAAATCCCGCATAAAAGAACAAGTGAGTTAAGAACACCCAGCCTGGATTTGGGCGTACCATGTAAGTACCATGTAAATAAGAACGCAATCAACCTGAAAAATTTAAAAATTTTCTAAAAAAAATAAGATCAATATGTGCTAGACCTGTTTTGCAGTGCAGTGTCTGTACCTAGGTGTCATGCCACCCTCCTCATCAGTACTGTATACACTGATGGGGGAGACGGTTTAGATTACAGTGTTACCAGTAGCAGACTCCAAGCCTGACCTGACAATAATTTATTTTTCTACTGTTTTGATACAGTTATTATTGCAGTCAAAAAAATTTTAAATAACATTTTTGAACTTACACATTGATATCATCTACATGTATTGGTAGTCTATATATTAATACTGTATATATTTTAGAAACATTTATTTTAAGAACCCCTTAAGAACACCTTCAGGCTGATTGTTCAGTAAACACCCGTTAAATAAGAACAAAATCAGTCTCAACTCCAAAAACGGGTGTTCTTTTATGCGGGTTTTTACTTTATTCTTGGTCCAGCTTGATCAGGTTTCCTGTGGTAACGTTACACCCCCCCCCCCCGGATGCTGAGCCCTTCAGTTGCTAACGAGGCCCCCAGCCGCCGAGCAAAGCGAACGAGTGTCAGTAAGGAAGAAGGATTTCAATATGGCGTCCAGTGATGGAGATGACTCGCTCTATCCCATTGCAGTTCTTATTGATGAACTACGAAATGAAGATGTACAAGTACGTAATATCAAAGTTAAATTACTAAATCATGTATTTTGAGTGAATTCACCATCGCCATTCGCGCCTTAATGTTTTTTCTCGCCTTTTTTCGTTCATAGTTGAGACTTAATTCAATCAAAAAACTGTCTACCATAGCTTTGGCTTTAGGTCTGGAGAGAACGAGAAGCGAATTAATCCCATTTCTAACAGGTGAACTTATTATTTATCGCTCTAGTTTGATTCTTAATTCTTAGGTAAGTTGTTGGGGCTAGATTTTAATTCTATATAGACGTAATAGGAACAAACGGTAAAGTTTCAGAAAGGCTCCTTCCTCTTAAATATTACATTTGAGATGCTGAATGTTTTACAGCTATTAACTCGACTTTCATTTCAAAAATTCCTAAAAATTCAATCCAATATGCTATCAATCTCATGCTAGTAGGGGCTAATTTAATGCCATGCCCATGTTATTTGATTTTTTCGAAGCATTTTGCAGAGGAATTCTTTATACACCTTTTGGTATTTTGACGTCTAGATCAGTACAAGAATTAAGGAGGCTCTGGGTAGTTTTGGCCTGACACACCTAGCCGCATTGAAACGGATACAACTTCGTCTTGAATAACTCGATCTGCAATCACTTTTCACACAATGTCAGGAAAGGATTGGAGGTTTCAAAAATGATAAATTAGTTTAAAGTGGCCTTTTCATTATGACGTAATGATGACATCATAGAAATCGTTTACCACTTATTTTCTCCAAAACTAGACCTAAACTTTCAAAGCGACTTGCACCAGTCGATAGTTTTCATCAAGGCACCCACGATATTGCATTATAAGAAAAATGTATGAGAGCGTTTTCCAAATATTACGCGATGAATATTTTCATGGACTTTTACTAATTTTTCCAGAGTGTCAACTTTATACCCTCATGATGGGGACTTTGATTTAGTGGATTCAATATTTTTAGTAGCTAGAATATAGGTACGGATATAGACACTGTCCTTATTGAGTATGAATCAAATTGTGACTTTCTTTCTAACGTTACGGATTTTTTGATATGAAGCTAAATGACCCCATTTGTTGTCAAAAGCGATAGAACATATCGATAATATAAAGAACATATCAGCATTCAAAAAATCGTCGATTTTTTTTCTAAATGAAGTCACTAAAAGATGTATGCTTTACAAATAGTCTACTTTAATTTCGTATTCATTAAAGGGTTGTAAGGCAGTCAAATAAAAATAAGTACGCTCAACAACAAATGGGGTCATTTACTTTCATATCAAAAAATCCATAACGTTAGGAAGAAAGTCACAATTTAATTCATACTCAATAAGGACAGTGTCTATATCCGTACCTATATTCTAGCTACTAAAAATATTGAATCCACTAAATTAAAGTCCTCATTTTGAGGGTATAAAGTTGACACGCTGGAAATAATAGTAAAAGTCCATGAAAATATTCATCGCGTAATATTTGGAAAACGCTCTCATACATTTTTTCATTTTGCAATATGTTGGGTGCCTTGATGAATACTATCGACGGGTGCAAGTCGCTTTGAAAGTTTAGGTCTAGTTTTGGAGAAAATAAGCGATAAACGATTTTTATGATGTCATCATTACTTCATAATGAAAAGGCCGCTCTAAACTAATTTATTATTTTTGAAACCTTTAATCCTTTCTTGACATTGTGTGAAAAGTGCTTGCAGATCGAGTTATTCAAGACGAAGTTGTAGCCGTTTCAATGCGGCTAAGTGTGACAGGCCAAAACTACCCAGAGCCTCCTTAACTAAAGTAATATCAATAAAAATGGACTTTAAGTATCGAAATTTGTGAATTGTCAAACATTTCTCCGAATTTCCATTCCTTCTCTTTATTTTGAAAAAATTAATACTATTTCTTGGCCTTATTTTCTTGTTACATACATACATACTTTATTGAAAACTTTCCCATAGGGCTTTTAAGCGTCAGTTATTGTAGGAGATCTACAGTAACTGATTTTTCTTGAATATTTTATTTTTGACCAATTGATCAAAAGATAGAGTTAGTTTAAAAACTCAACATTAAGTACATGAGCTTACTGCAGTATTCCATATTCTGTGAACTTGGTAGTTGCAAGCTGTACACTGAAATTTTGTTTGTGGCTGCCACCAAAGATAATCAGTTAATACTTTAATGTTCTTGACTTGCGGCAGTGAAAAACCAATTTCACAACAAGCCCTTGGAATTTCTGAGTTTGCAGAATATGAAAAACTGCAGTAAACACAATTTTTATGACAATAACAACAGTTATTTTGATTGGCAGCATAAAATTATGTTAACGTTGACATCAATCCATTGAAAGAGTCGTCGTTTACAGTAGTAAAGGAAAGGAACATAAGATTTAGAGTTGTAAAATTAAATAGTTAAATTTGTTAAAAGTTACATTCTATTTTAATTTTTTTTTCTACAGGAAGTTTAATCTAGTCTTATTCTTCTGAATCATAATTTTGTTATCTCATCTTATCTGTAGACACAATATATGATGAAGATGAAGTTTTGTTAGCATTGGCCGAACAGGTATGGCAACATAGCCTATGATGACAGCATCTTTTAAATATAAAACTTATCTTGCAACATGTATTACATGCTGTCATATGGTTTCATTATTTGTTTTGTCCAATTAGATCTTGTTGTTACATCATTGAATGATGATCAATACAATTAAAGTACAATAGATGCCATGTTTTTTTTATCTCCCAGTGTTTTATATACATGAATATAATATTAAACTAATAACAGGAGTGTTTACCTTTTTGTCATTTTCAGCTTGGAAGCTTCATTCCATTAGTTGGTGGACCAGAACATGCACATTGTTTACTGGTATGCTAAAAGTAGCTTCAATAAAGTAACCCACTATTTAACCCTCTTTTACTCTTTAGCCCTTTGACTCCTGGGCATTTGTGAGATCAAACATTGTTTTTTCTGGACCTAAACCTTCTGCAAGCCCTACCAAAACCATAAATTATTTGGAGTTTGTATTGATTGACATTGTCAGTGTTTTATGCAAATCAGGCACAAAGTCCACTAGTCGCTTGATATTCCAGAAGAAAAATTTCTTTTTACAAAGCAACAGCAGATTGGTATGAAGATATTTTGAAAATTAAACATCTTAAGAGCCAGATTGATATGGATATATTTCAAAAACTGAACATTTTATTGCTCTTCTTAGTAAACTGTGACAACCTTGATTTTTTTTCATTTGACCAGCAGTTTTGGTACCACTTGATCGAATTTTATACACCCCTTGATGGTGTTAAAGTGTACTATGTAAATAACATCCGACTGACAGCGCGCTTAAAAAAAACAAATACTAGTATGATTGTATCGAAGAAAGGGTGAACTTGGCATTGCAGAAAATCTCTTGGTCTTGTTGTACAACCAGCAATGGTAAACCATATGTCACTGGCGATATACTAACTGGACATTTCCTAGGCTTGTTGAGTGAAGTTGCCGAACATTTTTAAGTCAGTAGAACTATGGTGAAAAAGATTTGGATGCAGTATTTTGAAACGGCCGATATTGACGTCTAGTGGAAAAGGGGAGATAATCCACCACATTTGCAGTGTCATCATCTTGATTTCATTGAAGGTCTGAAAACTATGAAGCTTTCTATGCTGTACATTAAAATCCATGAAGCTGTGAACGGGCACTGCCCTATTCCTGCTGGAACATCAGGATTGTCACTGCGAAAAGCAGTCCACAATCGACTGCACGGAGGCCAATGGACATGGAAAGGAATGTCTTGCACTACTGGAGATAAATTTGTACCAGCTAACACTAACTATTGTCAAGATTTTCTAAATTACATGAGTACAATTGACCCACACAAATTAAAATTCTTTGACAAAGCTTGGTTTTGTTTACCGGACGTGAGTAAACCTACTTACAGAAATTGACCCTTATCTCAGTGCTCCTAAGGTAACTCTCAACTTACTGATTGGACTAGATGGAGCTGTTTATGCTAACACTGAAGACAGAGGTTCTGATACCCTTAAATTTCTCATTTTTTTGGGAGAAGCTGGTAACAGTAGAATGCTGAATGGTCTTCCTGTTCCACAATATGGTGACATTGTACTCGGCAATTGTATAACCAATCATAACAATGGAAATAAATCTGTGTGAGTTGGCCTTTAACAAGTTCAAGAAATTGGCTCAGCATTCTGATATAAAAGCTTTGTTGAACAAAGATTTATGGCATTTACGAGTGTTTACAGCATGTTACCAGTTTAGACTGTGTGGGATTTTATAGGCATGTTTGTTGTCTTAATGTTGTTCATTTTTTTTCGAGCGCAAGAAAAGTTGTCTCTGATTGGCTGAGCCTGAATTTCTTTTTATCACGTCAAAAAATAAAGTATGTCTCTAAAGTTACTTGTTTCTAACTCAAGTGATACTACATGTAGTAATCGTAATACAGTAGCAACTGAACAAATTGAATACTGAATGTAGTGATTGTACTTTTTAATAGTTGAAATTTAACAATTTGTGTACACGTCCTTGAATGCATAGTAACACGTTATAGACATTTATTTCAGTAGATAGTCGGTTTTCGACAACAGTATATCATGCTCAATTGAGGCATATGCCTTCTTGAAATCGAAGAACACGATACACACTACTTTGTTCGATTCAAGAGCTGAATACCATTGTTACATCATGTTTACAAGAAGTAGCTCGCTGGAAAGACCCTTCTTGTAGGCCCATTGACATAGACTGAACAAGTTGTTGGTTGTCATGTAGGGTCAGAGCATTAGATACCATGGTATCAATAGGATTAATGGAGTCGTCTGTTGTGCTCAGAAATCGTTGTATGTGGACATGGCCTTTACAAAAAATTTTTGAGCTTTTTGGCATCTATATTTAAAAGAAACCAAAACTTCCATCAACTCTGGCAGTAAGATATTTACTTAGATTGTTGTCAATTAAGTTCTTTTTAACTTTGTAGATGAAGCTGTCTTGTATCAAAGAAATCGACTGTTTCTTCAATGTCAGCTCGTCTGTCAGTGATTTAATCTGCTTTAGGATGTCTTTATGCTGTTTTTCTAGGTCTTTCAATGTAGGCTTTTCTTCGCTGTGCTTCAATAACTCTCCACAATGAAAAATTGACACACATTATACATAAGGGCAGTTAAGCGGTTGTGCCCTTCTCTTCGACGAAATTCCCTGCACATCGGACAACATCGGCCATTCTGTCCAGCGGTCGAAGGTTTTCTGAAGGTTTTTGATTAGTATATTCTTTGATCCAACCTGACAATTGGCGTTCCTTCTCTTTTAATGCGTCCAAGTTTTTTTGTTGATGGTCAATGTATTTTTAGTGGACTTTTGAATAGACTGCAGGTCGACTGGTGGAACGATAACAGCAACAAGATGGCGAGTTGCAAGACTTCGGCTGGCTTCGTAAACAAAGTTTCAAGACGACAACTTGCTTTAGGTTGTTGTTGAGCAGCTTTTCTTTTTTCTTTCTCAAGGGTAAACTTGTTGGACTTGCATTGCTAAAAGTGGACATGGGTCTTTTCCCAACTGGACAACATGGCCACATGGGAGAATCATCTATCTCTAACTGTAACGTTATACGCTTAGACACTGCAACAGCACAACGGAACATGTCCGCAATACAATGATATTGATCACCTGAAAGTCCCACAAAATTCTGTTTGTTGTTGAGATATTTGAGTCTTATTTGCCTAACACTCAGTATCTTCTAGGCAAGGTACGCTTACTTTTTTCAACAAGGGACGATAAGTCCATAAATGGAATTTCTTCCAGCTCTAAGAAAACCATGTTGATTCTGTCTTCAAACTTAATTTTGTGTTGATAAACAGCAGCCATAGCGCTACACAGAAGACAGAAAGTTAATGTCAGTGGCATGTTGTTCACGTGGTTCACTTAAACACCATCACATGGTGTATAAAATTCGATCATGTGGTACAAAAAAAACAACAAATCGGTCAAAGAACAAACGAAGGTTGTCACAGTCTACTGACAAAAGTAGTAAGAGCCATACATCTGTGGAGTGCTAGAGGGCATCATGAAGCCTTTGGACAGCTTAATTCAACATTATCTTGAAGAACTGAGAGTTATACAAGTGATTTTAGCATCAAAAGTGTACATCGTGTAGTAGTATGTTAAGAACTTTTGCCTACTTTTACCTTCTTTGCTATTTTTTTCAAATATTTGGCTTATGGAAAATACTATGAGGCTAATATTTCATTGGTAGGAACTAGTGCCGAGACACATAGAGGATGGCCATTGCTTCTGATGTAGTAAGAATTGAATAGTGATTTTTAGTATTTGAAAATGATGTCAAAAATAGTGATTTTCCTTTTTCTTTAACATTTAAAGGATTTTTGTAAGCATTTCAGACATTTCTTCAGATTTTTTGATTTGAAATTTTTTTCTTTTTACTAGCGACAGATTCTAGACTAATATTCAGGCCACCCGCTCAAAATTGGTGCACATTTTAAAAATAAGGTGTGTGTTTTTTATGGGCAGTTTTGGGTGTCATAGGAATCAAAAGGTTAAATGAATATCAAATACACTGAAATGCAAAACCTTGACAGGTTGAAAAGCTTAATAAAGTATCAAAACTAAAATTGAAGAAGATCGAATTTTTAAGATAAGGTGTGTTTATTCTATATGGGCAGTTTTGGGTGTCATAGGAGTCAAAGGGTTATACAAATATCAAATACACTGGAATGAAAAAACCTTGACAGGTTGAAAAGGTTAAAACAGCAAAGCAAGGATAGAAAGGTATTATGGGTAATTGATAACCTGGGCATTTGCTGTAACAATTTCAATATCACTCAAGTATTGCATAATGTGCACATAAAAGTTTTGACTGGACAGAAATGAGGTGCCACAGATATATTTGCTGGTCGTCAAGAACAGGAACTGAGAGCAGCTTGTATTTTAAGCCCTGTTTGGTGGAGCTCATTCTGAGAGACATTATACTTCTGAAATGGGCCTTGTCAGGAATTCCTTCCAAGAATCTGGAGGACTGAAATGTCTGACATTTTATTAATTGTCTAATTTATATTTATGTTTTCAGCCACCGCTGGAAAATCTTGCAACTGTAGAGGAGACAGTAGTCAGAGATAAGGTTAAGTTATTCCTTGATTGTCCTTACAATAGGGATATATATAATATCAATGTTGCCCATAAGATGTAGAACACTGCATGTAACACTGTTTGTTTCAAAATATTAAAATAATTTACTTTAGTTGAAAGATTTTCCCTTAGAAACGTTTAAAATATCTATTTAAAGTATGTGTAAGTGAAAAATAGTCAAACATATTAAATATTCCATCATTTGAAATTTCCTCCTCCATGATGGTGTACCAACTTGGAACACCAAGATGGGCGCTCCATACATTTCAACCAAAAATTGAGTCATGTTTACTCGCCTATAGTTCTGCAACGAAATGCTTTACAGCCTTAAACTTTGGCCAGTATATGTAGTTTGGACAGCTTTACAAGAATATAAATTTTCTATTTCATTATCATGCCAATTTACACTTTTGAAATTCATGATGACATGGTGAAAACCAAGAATTATTTCTGTATCAGAACAGAGATAACTATTTAATTATGTAAATATATAGAAGTAAGTTATAGTGCTTGGGAACGAGGTTATCCCGGGCGAAAGTGCTCATAGTATCTATTTCACCCCGCCCTGCTCTCAGTCTGACCTTTAGCTCAGCTGGAAGAGTATCAGCAGTACAATTCTGAAGGTCATGGGTTCGAATCCCAGCGAGGTCGGAAATTAATTTTTTCGAATGTAATTCAAGGGCTTTTGCCCGGAATAACCTTGTTCCCAAGCACTATAACTTACTTCTATATCTTTAACTATTTAATAATGTGTTATGTATTGTGAATGCAGGCTGTAGACTCCCTGAGAGCAATAGCTGGGGATTTGTCAACACAGGATTTGGAGAACCATTATTTTCCATTAGTCAAAAGATTAGCTCAAGGTATACTATATATTATAGATTATCATAACTGTAAAAAAAATATGCTACATGATATGGTCATAGCATGAGAATGCAAGTCACTAATTCAATGAAAATGCACAGATACCCTAATCCGTAATGACCATGGTACAGCACATTGGTACCATTAGTCATTTTCAAGGTTATAATTGCTCTAGTATCTGAATTGAGGAGTCACTGGGTTGGGTTGACAAGGTTTAGAGCCTTATCTTAACCTTTAGTGAGTTTTTTTAAGACTTAGGCCTTATTCAAAGGATAAGCATTTAGTCTGATCATTTTGTTTGTCTTTCCAGGGGACTGGTTCACTCTCAGGACATCTGCATGTGGTCTGTTCTCAGTTTGTTATTCTCGTGTAAATTCTAACTTAAAGGCAGAACTAAGAGGGTAAGTCAAACATTAGTATGAGACAGATATATAGCAAAGATAACTATTAATACCCTTTGTTTGCCTTTGGTCTTAGAATGTTTCGAAATCTTTGCAATGACGACACTCCTATGGTTCGACGGGCAGCTGCAGGAAAAATAGGGGCAAGTACAGGGTTAACGTATATGCTGGTCATTGGACAATGTCTGGCCAGAATTGGAAGTTTGATTGTCAATTCTTTGACTCACTGGTTATTTTGACCAGTAATGTTGATCCAGAATATAGGTATGACCAAGCTAATACTAATTTGCATAGGAGGCATTTGGCCAAAGAAGCACCAATTCTAATCTGATATTGTCATTTGACTAGTTGATATTTTTAGATCTCCCTTGTCTAGTTACTCATTCTTAAACCATATATGCCTGTGCTTAAGGCAAATTGCCAGCCCTAAAATTTGTCTTAAAATATTGACCTCAACTTATAGAGTACACCGACAATGTGCAACTTTTGGATGTTCGTAGAGGCACACATACCTGCATTTTTCACTAATAGCTCTAGAATCATAGTCATCCAATGACTTTCTTGATGGATTTAACAGCGTAGATTATCCAGTAAACTTTAAGCATAGTTATAAAATTACGTTTTGTTATGTGAAACTAGTTTTTAATGTGAATAAAGGTTCTTGATTACAGCTTCTGGTTGCTGCTGTATTTCACTATAAAACCCATAAATTGACACATTTGGAGAGCATCTAACAAAATCTTTTTATTACAGTTTTGAATGTCCATAACATGATTAATGTCCATACAAAGTTTCAGGAAAACGTTATTGGCAAAATTTCTTTCAAGAAAAATCACCTTAATTGACAGCTATAGCAGATAACCTGCAAAGATCTCTTGGGTAAGGTCCTGTTGTGCTGTTAATTTGACTGGATTCTTTTTATTTTGTATCAGGAATTTGCTAAAGTCATGGAATTGGAGTTCATCAAGTCTGACTTAATGCCCATGTTCAACAACCTCGCATCTGATGAGCAAGACTCTGTGCGTATTCTTGCTGTTGAAAACTGTCCACTCATTGCCTCTACTCTCCCAAATGAAGACAAAGAAGCATTGCTCATGCCTATTGTCAAAACATCAGCTTTTGTAAGTATGACTGAGGTATGACTGGTATGACATAAGGAAAGCAAGAGTAGTTTAGTCATGAGAGTGCTCGATTCTCATCAGTGCGCCCCGAGTTCAATTCCTGCCAGACTCAGTGTTGTACATGAGTTGAGTTGTTTGTTGGTTCTCTCCTGTGCTTGGAGGGTTTTCCAGGTTTTCCTGTTTTCCTTCATCCACTAAGATCAACTTCTAAAAATTATAATTGGAATGGATGAAGAGCCAGTCTGAAAATGCCACTGCTAAATCCTATTGATCAATTGAATGATTGTATGACAATGTCAGGAAGAAAAGTTAGATATTTTGAAGAAAAGTTAGATATCTTCATTTAAGAATTATTTTAGTAGCTTCTGGATATTCTCCTCTCAATATTTTAAAATTTAGAAGCAATAGAATGTAAAGAATGTTATAAATTCCATTGTTCAGTTACACACATTTAATAAAAGATTATTGTTCATTTTATGTGAAATTTTTCCAGGATAAGTCGTGGAGGGTGCGCTATATGATAGCAGACAAGTTTACAGAAGTAAGTCTATTTTATATAAATATCTCATACAGAACCTTAGATGTACTAAGTCACATTGGTGCGGTTAATTTTCAGTTACAAAAAGCAGTTGGACCAGAGATTACTCAGAATGACTTGGTTCTTGCATTCCAGCTACTACTGAAGGATTGTGAAGCCGAGGTCAGAGCTGCTGCTGCAGGAAAAGTTAAAGGTACTCTAAAACTAAAAGGACTAAAAGGACTGAAATTAGTCCTTGAGCACAAATGGGCTATGAGTCAATAGCTCATAAGTCCAAAGGCTGAATGGGCTATTCACTCGTAGAAGGTGAGAGGACTAATTGTTTTAGTCAGATCCAACTAGTCAGTCAAATATATGTATACATACAACCCAAATGGGCTACTGAGTCATAGCCCATGAGGGCGAGAGGACTAATTGTTTAGGTCAAATCCAACTAGTCGGTCAAGTATTTAGATACAAACGATCTTGAATTAAAGTTACAGATTCAATTTTTTGACTTTCAAGCTAGAACTTTAGTAGGCTATGACTTATAGCCACTAGTAGCTTATCCAATAAGAATGTAGCATTGATGTTAGAACACAAGTTGAATTTGACTAATGATGATTATCGTTTTACAAATGTCTAGATTTTTGTGAGAGTTTGTCACCAGAGATCAGAGAAAATGTTCTGATGACCAATATTCTTCCTTGTGTAAAGGTAAATAACATTAAGGTGGCTCCACTGGGTTTTATCCGCACGATACCATGCAACTTCAAATCGCAAATACTCGGAAGCAAACAATCCAATGCTAAAAATATTTTTAGAGGTTTCAAATAAAGATGAAATTTTCGAATGAGCATGTTTTTATTGAAATCGGAATTAATAAATTGAATTGCTGTTAAGTGTTGGTGCTGTTAAGTGTTGGTGCGTTTACTTCATTGCCTATTTTCTCCGTTTTTTGACCTAGGTTTTTAAATTGCTTTTGAGATATTTTGGGGGATAAGTAATTTGCTCAAGGTACAGAAAATTTGAAGAAAATCTGTATGAGCATTTTCGAGAAATTTCATATTGAAGTTTTGAAGTATAAAAAAATTGCAAAAACAAAACATGTTAGTAACTTTGTGGAAAAGTAGTTTATTTTCTCAGTTTTGAGTTCCTAATTTTATCTAAAGAAGGTGGTAAATCACTTTGGAATAATGAGTAAAAATCGTATAGAAATTGTACCACTTGATATTTCAAAATATTTGTGGCTACCGAGTCATATCCACATTCGGGTCTAGTATTATAAGTTAATATTTGAACTCGCGCGAGTCGAGTTTGCAGGACTCAATATTGTTGTTTATTCTCAGTATTTCTTTATATCCTTACGGATGGATTCGTACAATCTGGTAGGGTTTAATTTCTTTCGTCCTTTTCTTTTTTACTTTGCGCAATGTGTAATAATTTGTATTTAATTTATTCAGAAAACCGACTACTATTTCGTTTACAACTAAGATGAGGGTGCCTATCTTCCCACTTAGGAAGCGAGTTAGGAAGCAAGTTAGGAATCGAATGATATTTTATTACAATATTAAAAAAAAAAAGACAATTAGATGCGATGCGGAATTAGTAGTCCTTTTAAAAAGCTTCGTATCACTGAAATTTGCGATTTGAAGTTGCATGGTATCGTGCGGATAAAACCCAGTGGAGCCACCTTAACTGATTGTGGAATTTTTTCTGAATAAGCTAAAATGAAGAGTAAATTTTATCTTATCTTTAGTAATGGTCATTGATGTGATCAAGTTTTAAACTCATTGATACATAAAGCATAGAAACAAGTTATTGCGTCTGAATATGCAATAATGTGTCACTCTCTCACTTGCTCTCTCAATAAGATACCTAAGCATTTAATCAATCGTTTTACGTATCTGCTTACTAGCATTACTCGAAACTTGCTTTCAGACTCTATAAACATGAAGTTATTTTCCGATAAAGGCTTGAGTCTGCAATTTATATCAGGAGCTGAAATTTCAATGCTTTTTTGGGAAAAAAAAACTAATCACTAGATATTAAAACAAAATAAAGCCAGACTTGGTCTCTTGGATGAATTTATTTTCTGCAGAGAAAGTTTATTAAGTCACCCGTACAATGAGCAAAAAAAAGGAATAAGAGATTAAAGACGTCTATCACACCAAAAAAATTAAAACATACTGCTGATACTTCTACGAGGATCCCAATTTCTCAAAAAGAACTATCTACTGACCCCATTATTTTTGAAACAAATATTTTTTAATTGGCCTTAGCAATCCCAAAACAAATCGAGATTTCATACAGAGAATCATAGTTTTAATAGATTATTAACTATGAGAGAATGAAACCAAAATAGGCCTTCCGGTAACCAGTCGTTTCGCACAATTGCCCTTTCGCACGAACCCGTTCGCATAACTATGACCTGTTCACACAATTCCAAGAGTCGTTTAGCACAACTTTTATATACAGTATATGGTCACTAAGAAGTCGTGAAAATATCTTTCATCTGTTCCTGTAGATGGGTTTTCATCCCCAATAACTCTGTTTCAAGACTTTATTAGCACCCAAGTTGATCGAAAATTGCACGAAACCAACAGCTCCATTGCTTCCAGTGTGCCAAAGTGTAATCTTTCCTTGACTAGCCAACTTAATCGCCATTAAACTTTTTGTTTATTTATTTGCTTGTCGAAAGCTTGAACATATATCTATTTTCTCCAAAGTGTTAATGAGAATCTCAAGGTGACTACGACCAAAGTGAAAAAAGAGTCAGGCTAACGAACTGTTACAAGTGTAATAAGAAGAGTTTTACGATGAAATCGACAAATAGCTACCACGTACTTTCGCCACCGTCGGTTCGCTACCAAACAAAACTTCAAAAAAAAGTGTTGTAATATTGCCACTGCCCTGCCGCTATGCTCAATGAGTTTAAACACTACAAACATTTGTTAGAATTATATTTAGTTTCTTTTCGGGATTTTCGCTCTGACTAGCGAGTCTTTGAGCGATTCATTCCTCTTGTAAGAGACGAAAGGAGGATCAGGAAAGATCCTTTTAAGGTTCTGGCTGCCAGTAATAAGGTGCCAAGGCTTCACTAAAATGTTCTTGATGTTAGGTACGGCTGGATTGTACATAGTGACGAATGGTAACATTTTACGATGCGATTTTGTGTTTAGTTTTTTAAGCGTCTCTTGTCTTCAAATAAATTTAACCTCTTTAAGAATGTTTGTGACAAACCCTTTTGGATAACCTCGATTGTGGAGGCGTTTGGTGAAGCTTTGTATGTCGTTTTCAAAAGCTTCGGCTACGGGAGAGGTTTGTAGGGACTATTAGATCACAGCTTTGTTTCTAAATGTGCCATATAAATGACAGAGAAAGCAACAGCCATTTTAGTTCCCATTGCTATACCGTGTATTTGTATATAGTGTTTGCCGTTAAATTTGAAAGAGTTTTCTTTCAGAATCAGTCTCATGAGCTCTTTTAGATATTTTACAGGAATTGATAAGTTTGGCTTCATAATGCTGTTCGTAGTGCGAACAAATCACTTCAATGCCTTCTTCTTGAGGAATGTTTGTGTATAGTGAACAAGCATCCAGTGTGGCGAGTATAGCATTGTCTGGAATATGAGTATCTCAATAAAATTTATAAAGTCAGTAGATTCCTTTTTGTATGACTCTTGTTTTTTGGCAATCGGTTGTAGAAGGTAATCTTCAAAGCTAGAAATACGTTCGGTTGTTCCTCCACTACCAGATGCTATAGGTCGCCCTACCGGAGTTTTCTTATGAATTTTGGTAAGAGTGTAGAATTCTGGTATTCGTGAGTAGTTTAGACCCCCGTTATAGCGCCTAGCGAGGGGGAGGGGTGGTCAACTGAAATACCGTTAAGAATGTGAGAAATACTTTAGAGGATGAAAGGAATGCAAGATAAGGGTCAAAGTACGAATTCCAATCACCAAGGCGGGAATTTTGAATTATGAAATATGAATACATATTTTTATGGACAGAAAGGTTTAAAAGCCCTGATCAATATTTATCAAATTATGGTCTAAACTACTTTCGTGTGGGTGACTGGGTTTGGGATAACCACTTATGTGTCATAGTATCTATATAACTTTGGCGGAAGTTTCCTCTTCTATGGGATTTGAGAGTGGACGGTAGAATTTTTTATCACCCAATTGATCCGTTCCTTCTTTGATTTTAGTAGTGGTGTCGATGAAATCGACAAATAGCTACCACTTACTTTCGCCACCGTCGGTTCGCTACTAAACAAAACTTCGAAAAAAACCAGATACTCTCTTGAAAGACATTTGTATATGATTTTGAAGCATGTTTGGAGCGATCATTTCAATGAAAGTGGAGATCTAAACGCGACCGAGGACAGCTTTCACTTAGTTAACATATCGACTTTGTTTCTACCAACTTATGACTCGGATGACTTTATTTTCCCATACTCTAATCTATGAAATATGTGTTTTGGGTAGCTTTATCATTCTTTATCATTGTTTACTTGCCAAAGTTCAAGGGAAAACAAAACCTTTTATGCGAAACATCTATCAACGAGCGATGCCGTATTCGTGTAATCAACAAGCTTCCTAGTCGTTAAGATTAAGAGAAGTAATTTTGATTTCATATATATAGATACATAAAAGTTGTGCTAAACGACTCTTGGAATTGTGCGAAAAGGTCATATTTGTGCGAACGGGTTCGTGCGACAAGGCAATTGTGCGTAGCGACTGGTAACTGGCCTTCCTATCCTCACTCCGTCTGGCTGTTATATTTGAAACATGTAAACTGTGGTATATTTTGGTATAATTTCAGGATTTAGTAGTTGATCCAAACCAACATGTTAAATCAGCATTAGCATCTGTCATCATGGGTCTATCTCCACTTCTAGGAAAAGATAAGTAAGTTACTTGTTCTCTATTATCAACTGTGGTCAATGATATCTGTCTATTCACTGATTTAAAATCATTCCTTTGTTCTCTTTATTTTAACAGTACTATAGAACATCTCCTTCCCCTCTTCTTAACCATGCTTAAAGATGAGGTAAGTCAACACATTAACAAATGCGATTGATCTATGGTTGCCTGGGGGTACTATGATTGGCTGATGCTGATCTAAGACAACAATCCCTAGAAAAGACACCTTATTCAAGACACGACACTCGAAAATATAGCCCTACTATGATCACTTAGGGAAATTCTATAAATTATGACAATATGCACTAAAAATTGTTTAGCGGCAAAACAATAGGTGTCAACGAATCAAAGTCAAATTTGAATTTTAAAAAGTAGATAAGATATTATTTATTTAAGTGTCTAGTTGTTCTAGCACTTTGGTATTAATTGGGGACACATTTCAGTCACTCACACACAGTACCACCACATTCAATGTCGCATGCACATAACAATATCCTATCCAAGACTTCATAAGAGCTAGCACTACAGTATGTGGCCTAGTGTTGTCCTGGTACCAGTATCATTTCAAAATAATAGGCTCAAATCAATTTCTGATAATTAAAGATTGCCAAAAAAAAGCTGAACATTCCAGCTTTCAAATTCACATATGGCAGCCATTTTGCTTCATTTGTGTGCCAAAAAAAAATTTATCGTCAGGTTAATGGAGTTATCACCGCGAAGATTCATACGCTTTGCTGCACATCAACTAACTAGAGCTTGAAAATTTCTCAAAATCTCGATTGAAAATAGTGGTGGCTAGTACACAGAAGATATAGTCAATAGTCATTACAAACTGAAGTAATGATACTGGGCAACATACAATCATACTGTATGGGCGACGATGATAATCCTTTTCAAGAAAATGTCATAGGAAATGTTCACCCTTTCTAAGACCAAAATCCTCCCACCCAAATATATATTTTTAATATAGCTCAAAATTCCATTTAAATATGATCTAATGCAAAAACCATAGCCTATCCGGATCCAGTGAAACATCCCTGCAAAGCCTACATATGGGAGTGTCCCCTCCCCTCCCTCATTATGGACCATATCCTGGATGCATAAAAGTATCATGCTATCAAAGCAATAGGAGCTACAATGTAACTAGACTACAGCATGTTGAATCGTATGTTTTCTCTTATAGTTTCCTGAAGTTCGTCTCAACATCATTTCTAATTTGGATTGCGTGAATCAAGGTAAGAGCAGAAGTTACATAAATAACCATAGGACAGTATGTTTCTTAAATTTCTCGGAAAGTGCACAATGCATGATCTTCTGACTTGAAAAAGAATCAATCCCTAGCATGACCGCGCGCCTAGAGTCCTGCATTTTGTTTTGATTTGAATATGTATTCTCTTTAAATGTAGTGCGAAATATTGGTGAAAAGAATATATCTAGTAATGTTTCAAGTTATGTACAAGTAAAATTTTACAAGAAAAGCTTATTTTAAGTAAGTGTTTATCCGATTTTGTAATTCGTATAGCCAACAAAATTAACCTTGCAAAAAGATATAACTAGCTAAAAACTAGTGTGAGCTGCGTCGGTGTTCCTAATGAAACAGTAATGATGAAAAAGTAAATTATACACCGTGAAAAAGATGAAAAAACTTACTGACCTTTCGGACGCTAGTCCTTCGTCAGAGTAAAATAGCTCTTTTACTCCGACAAAGCACTAGCGTCCGAAACGTTTTTTCATCTTTTTCAAGGTGTATAATTTACCTTTTCATCATTACTGTTTAACCTTACAAAGTTTTTTGTTTCGAAAATGATTGAAAACTTGATAATAGCTCAAATTGCTATTTAGTAGTAACGTGTATGTACGTATATTAGTATATTTGATAACAATAAACCTTTTTTGATTTAAAGATGTGTTGTATTAACGTGCTATTCTTATATGATTATTACTGATCCACTCATATCTTGTTTTTTTCTGCTTCTTGAGGCGCGCAAAAGTCTATTGGGATTGATTCTTTTTCAGCGAACGCGATTCGCAATTTGATTGGTTAATCGATTTCCGTCAGATCACCTGGAGGTGATTCCATTGAAATAGAAATGTCATTTTCCCCAAATTTTGTATAGGTTGCTATCAATAGACGTCACTTCCGGTAATAGCTCTTTTTTGATGGCTTGTAGAAACCTGGAGGTTGTTTTGATCTCTTGTTTCTGGTTTGATATCGTGAAAATAGTCAAATACAATAGTTTGAGGACTTATTTTGATATGTTTTGCCTTAGCATCTGCTAGTTGCCCCCCAGTCAACCGCTTATTTGCCCCCCAGTCAACTCCAAAAAGTCACGTGATTGATAGTAAGCAATAGTCCTTCATTGCTCAATGGACTAATTTCAAACAAAGGGTAATCTGAATTACACTAATCTATGCAGTAAATTGTGTTCAAGTAATATTGTACTAATGCGTTAGATTTACCACATTTAGATGTCACATTTTTTTCATATTTATTAGGTGGATGCTCTTTGGTCATCTAATGTAATATGAGAAATAAAAATATGGTGGTCACCATTCTCTTTTTCAATTTATTTTTGGGGAAAAATTGCAAAATTATCTTGAGTGTGACAATTTGTTTGCTGGGACATCCAACTGCTCTATCTGTCCAACAATCCTGATTGGTTGATCAAAGTTTTGTTTTTTATTTCTTTTTAATTCCTATTATCCATTTATTTACTAGTAATTGGAGTACACCAACTTTCACAGTCACTTCTACCAGCCATTGTAGAACTAGCAGAGGACACCAAGTGGCGTGTCAGACTTGCTATCATAGAATATATGCCACTGCTTGCCGGTCAACTGGGTGTGGAATTCTTTGATGAGAAACTGAACAATCTGTGCATGACTTGGCTCGTTGACCATGTGTGTGCAATACGTGAGGCTGCAGCACTAAACCTGAAAAATCTCGTGGAAAAATTTGGGACAGAATGGGCTCAGGTATAATAAACACTATTATATAGTGAAAGAGTGCAGTCATTACACCTGTGCAACAAAATCAAAAAAATATTTTTATGTAACTGATTTTTTATATCAACAAATAGTAAACATCTCTCAACCATAAATTTTATTGTATGCCTGGAGGTATTGAACCAGCACCTTTTATCTAATCACGGTTTATTCAAGTGTGATTAAACATGAATGCATCAATTATATTGTTCAAGCTTGAGGTGCATTCACACCTAATAAAGTTGCATGGTAGATATATTCATGTGTGAATTCCAAATCAGCCTATTGCTATTTTTCATTTATTTACTAAGTTTGCATTTAGCCGATGTTTTGGTGGTATCAAGTTCTAACAAATGTGGGTTTTTTTCACCGGTATAATAACTGCGCTCCGGATGCTTGTGTATGTGGATGGTTAATTCATGCATTCTGTTTAGTTATGCATATGCATAATGAGTATCACTTGAATTGAACTTAACAGGCCAAAGTCATACCAAAAGTACTTGCTATGGCTAGAGAACCCAACTATCTTCACCGCCTGACAACACTGCATTCTGTCAGTGTAAGTATATTCCTTGCTATCAACTTTCACTTTCAACTTTTTCTTGTTTATCCATGTGCTGTATTCATTCAATAATAATAATGATAATGGTGTTGGTGGTAATTATGGTAACAACAATGATGATGCTTATGATGATAATAGTGATGGTGATGATGTTGATGATGGTGATGAAACTTTATTTATTTTACGCTTTACCAATTGGCCCCTTTATTACCAATAAACTTTCAAATGATAAAAATATGATAAAGTGAAATACAAGTTCAGTTCTTATAATTGAAATGACTGACTCTTCAACTCTGCATCATCTCAATGAGCACAGGACCACTTATAATAGACTGGGAGCCAAAGTGGTGGTGGGTATGATTATTGTAATGACTATGATTATGACTCTCCTCAGGTTCTTGCAGAGGTTTGTGGTCCAGAGAATGCTGTTAACCTCATGTTACCAGTTGTCCTCAATCTATCAAAAGACACTGTTGCTAACGTTCGCTTCAATGTTGCTAAAACTCTCCAGAAAATTGGGCCCCTGATGGATGCATCGTAAGTTAATTGATTATGCGTGATAAATTTAAGGCAGTTCAAACACTACTCTTTAGATAATGTGTATTAAAGAATTGTGCTTTATTTCAGGACTATTCAGGGACAGATCAAGCCGTGTCTGGACAAACTGAATGCAGATTCTGATGTTGATGTCAAATATTTTGCCCAGGAAGCATTGACAGGTACTGCATGTCAAAAATAGTACAGGCAGGCAGGCAAGCAAAGAGAGATTATTAATTTTTTGTACTAATATAGTATTTCTTTATAGCATTCTAGTTCAATTCAGAAATGCTACAGAGAAGATTCCTCATGCAGTAATCCCCTACCAAAACGAATCTTTTTGTAAGGGATGTGACTACTCAAGTTAGACAAGTTCTCAACACGTCTCATCAATATTTCAGATTCCTGCTGTTCAGAAAATCAAACCAAAATCTCTGTTGTATATTGTCTGACTTAGTTTAGTTAGAAAGTTAATTTACTGGCTGGTAGTAAACAAAGTAAAGTAATAATTAACCCCCCCCCCCCTCCCCTCGAATATCAAATATGTTGTACACTGTTCAATTCTAATCCCCCTTTGTCCCTTGGATCAGTGTCTTACAGTTTTGTTATCTATTTTGAAATTTTACTTTAGTGTTATTGCATATTGTGAAATTATGATTTAAACTAATATCTTGTATACTGTATGCTGTACAAGACAGTACCGTCATCTTCGAATCATAATGTTTTCAATGCAAATGTTTATAAATTATATTATATGCTTTACTGGGTTGATAGATTTGTTTCTGTAATTTAGATGACATTCCCTTGAATGACTATCAATGGTAGGTCGATTTTTAGTATGAGAAAACAACTGCCTCTTATCAATTCACCCCCGTCCCACACACACAAACATACACACAAACATACACACACAGGTGTGTTTATAGGGGAGTAACGCTGAGGAGAGATGGTTTCGTATGCTAGTTTTTCACTTTATGGAGCTACAGTAAGGTCATATAAACATCTATCAAAGTAGTGCTTGTCATATTGAGAGGAGACCAGTTTCCAGACCAATCATAGCCTAACCACAGGAAGCCCAATTTGAAATAAAATGAAAATGGGGGGGAATTTTTTATTGGAGGTCAAGATAGTGTTCTCAATCACACAAACGAGTCAAACTTTGTTTTTGAAAATTTGCTTTTTTTCTCGCGCCCGCCTTTGTTAGTATTTAGAATGTGGCTTCACAATGTCGGAGACTAATTTCTTGAGATGATTGAAAAACCCCGCTACCAATAACAAGAGTCCTCGCAATAAAAGATTATAACAATTCTATAAAAGTTGATAAAATGGCAATGCATGCGCAGCTGTAAAGCAGTTAAAAACTCCTTCCATTCAATGCCATTCAACTATACTTGCACATCCTCTATTCTTTCAACTTGATTCCTTTCTTGCATCCCAGTTCTTGAAATGATATCTCTGTTATGAGGCTCCTTTTATATTTCCTGGCCTCCCTTCTGTTTACTGGAGTGGCGATCGGTATACTCGCGTGTGTGTGGGAAACGTTTTACAACGAGTCATGTAGGGGAAGGTGGGGAGTTCAAAACTAGTTGTTCGGCGTCGTAGATGAGTGACACAAAAGGGAGTGTTCACAGTAATATACGTATAGCAATGCATTATCGGATATCTATTGTTATATAAAAACTAGCTATTATTCTTAGCACTTAAAATAGAATGAAATTGAAACCCCACTTTTGCGAAGCCAACTTTACCATCTTTTTCAATGTCGCTTTATTAAAGTTATAGTCCACTGAGGCGCAATCGGTGAAAGCCCGGTGGTTTTGCGCTTGAATCAGTAATAGGTTTGTAATCCGATGTGATGCACGTCACTGCCTTACCTGTTATGTCTTTTCCAACGTACAACTAGTACTCCCCTGCTAAGGTACTAAGCACGACTGCCATGGTTGCCAATGTTTTCATAAGCAAAACCTCAAAAATAATTAACGTCTGTAATCTGCATGCATGTATAAACGAAGTCGGCAACCCCCCTTTTTTATTTCATTTTTTGAAAATACTTCGTAATACTTAACCATAGTTAATAGAAACTATGTTATATTAACTATGATGACGCGTTGTAAAACGTTTCCCCACACACGCGAGAATACCGATCGCGACTCCAGTAAACAGCTACCCATTTTCATGCATTTCCATAACTTAATATTTATACTCGCGTGTATGCTTTTAAAGTATTTTGTTGTTGTCATTTTCATTTTGCTTTTACGTTAGTATATCCGCTTTTTACACGTCCATCTTTGGCGTTTGCTAAGTTTTAAGCGAGTTTTGCTTGAACGTCTTTCATGGTAATTATTTTGGTTCTATTTTAGAATAAAACAAAGTAAAACGTAATATCTTATTTTAGCCCATTTCCTACTGCTTCGTTGTTTTTCAATGTGCTTATATTCACGTCATTGTCAGTGTTAGGCTTCTAAAATGTCTCTTGTTATTTCAAAGGGTGCGGTTCATCTACTCATTTGCATAGAAAGTGTGATCTACTTCACACCTTTATATGCGTTTTATTTGTGCGTTCATTATAATTCAATTTTCTGCCCTGCGTTTCCGAGTTCCTCTGTATTGTCACGCTATTTACATTCATATTTTAACAGGAAGCTTCTTCACTTATGAATGTGATTTTCCAGAAGGTCCTGAAAAATAAGATATTTTGACGTAAAAATGTAAAAGATGAAAAGTTGGCAAATAATTTAGGTTTACAGGTTTAAAAGAAATTCGATTTAAAATGGCTAATCTTAGAACACTGTTTAAGTGTGTCACTCATATTTTTCCATTCTTTCATGGCTTGATACTGCAATGTTTGTTTTCCCCAGTTAGTTTTGGTTTTTCTACAGCAAATCTGAATCGCGCGCACTTTTATTTTTTCCAATTTTCGATTTTTTTACTAGATTTTCTTGCGTTGAAGACTTTGATTTAATAAAATATACATTAGTACAAACTTCAAACCAAGAGCAACAACTGGTAGAAATTCTAAAATGATCCAGCAAACAAAACATTGTCAAGGCAACGATTGAAAAAGTTCTGTTTGGTGAGCATGAAACTGTATCGAAACACCTTAAACCAATCAACAACCAGCTTATCTTCTATGTCAGGAACGGAGCGTATAAGGGAAAATTGAGAATGGCGGACAACATTTAATAGGAAGATGATGTAAATGATGAACAGAAGAGGCCCAAGGATACTTGCTTGAGGTACATCAATGTTGCATGGTAATGGCTGTGATACTTCTAAGCCACAAGTAGTGCGTAAGTATCTTGTTGAGAAGTCAGAGTCAAAACATTCGAGATCGTTATCACGAACACCAGCTGAAGATAGTTTATTCAATAGAATCGTGTGGTTTACTGTGTCAAATGCTTTTAACAGGTCCAAGAAGACAGCTCCACATAGTTAACCGTTATCCATGTTACGTAGAATGTCATCTGAAAGGCTGGCTAATGCAGTTGATGTTGAACGTCAGAAAGTAGACTGTTTGCTCTCGGGTGTTCGTAGAGTTGCAGGTATACAGCTCTCTCAAGGATTTTACCCAAAGTCGGAAGAATAGAGATGGGTCGATAGTTGGTGGTATCAGTTCTATCCCCAGTTTTAAACAGGGCTATGACCTTAGCACATTTTTCAAATAAAAGGGTTAGTAACTGGTTGTGCGATCACATCTGCAGAAACCTGATATTGCCCATAACTGATGTTGCCCAATCCAATCGATTTGTTTGTCTTGAGAGATTTTAATTGATTGAGAACAAATGTTTTATCGACTGGACTTAGATCTGGGTCAGATGTGATATTGGGTGAGAAGAAAGAAATAAGAGAGGAGATTTTTTTTGAAAGAAGTTGACCAATGGAAGCAAAGTGATTGTTCAATACGTTGACGGTGGACTTTGACTCCAGATATTTGACACCAATGGAGACTACGCAGTTGGGAATAGAGGCCTGATCTTGCTTCCGGCAAGTAGCTTTATTGATCGCTTTCCATGCCAATAATTTTCCCGTTTTCCTTGCTGTCTTTGATCAGGTCGATGTAGTACTTAGACGTACTGTGCTTCATATCGCTATTAATGGTGTTACGAGGATCACGGTACTTTCGCCAATGATAGGAAGAGCCAGTTCTTGTAGCTTTGCGATGATAGAAGGCACGGTGGTGCATAGCTTCTTTTATTTTTGAAGTCATCCATGGACATTGGATACCATAGATTGGCCGTTTCTTGATACTTACACACACTTAGACATGCTTACACGCATTACACACACTTACACGCACTTACAAGCACTTACACACACTTACACACACTTACACACACTTACACACACTTACACATACTTACACACACTTCGCATACTTACGCACACTTACGACACTTACACACACTTACACACTTACACACACTTACACCACACACACTTACACACACTTACACACACTTACTCACACTTACACACACTTACATACACTTACACACACTTACACACACTTACACACACTACACATACTTACGCACACTTACGCACACTTACACACACTTACACACACTTACACACACTTACACACACTTACACACACTTACACACACTTCACATACTTACGCACACTTACGACACTTACACACACTTACACACTTACACACACTTACACACTTACACCACACACACTTACACACACTTACACACACTTACTCACACTTACACACACTTACATATACTTACACACACTTACACATACTTACACACACTACACATACTTACGCACACTTACGCACACTACACACACTTACACACACTTACACACACTTACACACACTTACACACACTTACTTACACTTACTCACACTTAGATACACTTACACATGCTTACACACGCTACACACACTTACAAACACTTACACACACTTACTCACACTTAGATACACTTACACATGCTTACACACGCTACACACACTTACACACACTTAAACACACACTTACACACACTTACACACACTAAAAGGTTGGTTGAAAGTAAAGCGTTCATTAATCCCGTTGGGACTAAGATTGCCCAATAGGTGAATAAGCCGCATTTCTTTGGTCTTGCGACAATCATTGTTGCCGTTAATCAAAGAACTACCGAAAACAATGAAGTCAGAAAGCGAATGGTTAGCTTTAAAATGCCGGGAAACTGGTTTGGTGGGATCGTTATTGCGAATATCATAAAGATGATTGCAAATGCGATCACCAAGACGGCGTCCAGTCTCGCCCACATACAAGAGATTACAGCGGGTACATTTAATACAATATACAATATTAGAAGTGGTACAAACAAAATGATCAGTGATTTTAACAGTGGATTTAGGACCGACAACAGAAGTGTGAGAAGCTTTGTAAGGACAAGTGTAACAACGTTTACGAGAACAGCGAAAGGTACCAGGTCCTTTGTTAGAGGGAAGAACTCCCTTGACTAAGAAAGAACGAAGATTACGATCACGTTTATAAGAAAAAAGAGGGCGGTTGTTGAAAAAAGCAGAAGTGCGAATATCAGAGTCAAGCAGAGAAAAGTTGCGGTTAACAATGAGTTTAATGAATTATTAATAGAATGATACGTAAGAGTGAAAGGAATGCGATCATTAGCGGGACGAGTGTGAGGAGTGAGATCGGTGGTACGATCAATAGTAGAAACTTTACGAATGGCGTGATCAATAACATGAGCAAGATAATTACGCTTGAGGAAGAAGGAACGCATCTCCGAATATTTAACGGAAAAATCAAGATCACCACTACACAAATGACGAAGACGAAGAAATTGAGAGAACGGAATAGCGTTAAGAGTGTGCTTAGGATGAGAAGACGAGTATAGTAAATAAGAATGAGAGTCAGTAGGTATGTAGTGGACACTAGTGCTAAGACGGTCGTCATTAACACTAAGCAAGATGTCAAGGAAAGTGACTCATGTTTCACTAACCTCCCAGGTAAAGTATAAGGACAGGGTGAAAAGAGTTAACAAAAGAGATGAAAGAATCTAAGTCATTACGTGAACAAGAAGTAGCACCAATACAATCATCAATATATACCGTCCAAAAACCTCAGGTTTGGGCCCAGTATATTGTTGAAAAACAAGGTTTTCGATATAACTAACAAACAAATTGGGATAACTAGGGCCAGTCTTAGTAGCCATAGCAACACCGGTTACCTGCCGAGAATACCGATCACCGAAAGAAAAACAATTAAGAGTAAGAACAAGTTCAGCTAAGCGTAACAAAGTGGGAGTGCTGGGCTCAAGGACAGGACGAAGATCGAACAAATGCTGAAGAGCAGGAAGGCCCTCATCATTGGGAATGACAGTATACAAAGATTTGACATCCATGAGAGTAAACAATAGCTTAGAAGAGTTATCAGGAAAGCGAAAATCATTAAAAATGCTAAGAGTGAACCCCACAAGGAAATGGTAAGTTTTCTATTTCCTTTTCCTAAAATGTGCTCTAATCTCGCCCTCAAACTCTTTAACCTTACTCTCGGTAAAACACGCTTTGCTAAAGTCATATGTATTTCATTGGTCGTTGTCTTCATGCTAAAAGTCATTCCTGTTGGTTTTATTTTTCATGCTTCTAATTTTGGCCTCAACTCTATTCAGTATTTTTCCGATCTTTCTTCTGCTTGTTCCACTTTCTCTAGCTCCAGAGGAGGTTGATCAATGCCCACGTGACCCTCATTGGCCAATCACAATGAGGCACATTGGTAAACGAGAGTATTCTGAGTGAAGTCAGGCATCAAGCCAAGAGAAAATGAACTAAGATAAGGAATCCCCCCTATATAGCCTTGTAGCCATCATGTGCGCAGTTTGATGCTATTTTTAAACCATTTGTTTTTCTGCACGCGCATTTACTGCGCGCGCTCTACGCTGTTTGCTTACGTTTTGGGGGTTTTTCCGTTATTTCGACTCTGGCTTTGACTCTGGCTTTGACTCTGCCCTGAATATGAATGTGCACGTCGAAAGCTTGGCAAATACGTCAGAAATACGTCAAATTTGTTCAAATTTCTGGAGTATTTTTACATTTATTTTCCAAAGCTTTCGATCTATATCGTCATCTTGAGGGCAGATGTGAACATTTGAACATAAGAAAAACACAAGAAGACGTTAGCAAACAGCGTAGAGCGAGCGCGTACTATGCGCGTGCAGAAAATCAAATGATGAAATGATATCATTGGATGATATTTTTAGAATAGATTCTAAAAATAGCATCAAGGTGTGCACATGATGGGGCACGGGGATTCCTTCTCTTAGTTCATATTCTCTTGATCAAACAAAATTTGGAATTTTGTGCACTCGACTACACTCGATATGAAGTAAGTCACCTGTACATCCCGACTGTACACTATCATCATCCTCGGAGATATTTTCATCAAAAGTCAGTCTCAAAGTTTTTTAAAATTGATCATCCTTCAGTATGTGAAGAACAATTGTAATGGCAATTTTCAATGTCTAACCAAGGTATGAACCGTACGGTACGGGTTTGTAGAATTATCGGCATTCAAACTAATGGCGGAACGTAGTCGATAATTTGTTATGCACAATCTTAAAATCTTATTAAAATAAGCAGTCTTTTTGGTTCGAAATTCTAAATACCTAGAATGAAAATATAGAATGCAGCTGGTTTTATGGAAATTAAGGTAAATAATATGTCGCATGTTAAAAAGACATAAGCTCAAGTTAACAACAACAACACTGTAGAACGATCGAACGTGCGATAATGAATTCGTTTTATACAGAATATTTAACAAAGGTAGCAAAGCTTTGCCGCTTTAAACCAAACGAAGGCCTAGTTAACCAACTAAAGTTAAGATATGTCTAGGAAAAGTTGAAGGGTTTGAAATTGACCAAATAAACATGATGGACCAACTCGCACTGTCCACGAATTTTCGCTTATGTACACGCGTTCTCGATTTTCAGCGAATTTCAGCTTACTTTTCATTAACTCTCAAACTACATGAATCACGATTACATATCCATGCTCCTTTCCTCGATTTCACAGCAAGTTGTGATATCAATTATACAGGGCGATAGTACTTTAGCTAGTTCGCGGACTTCGTTGTAGTTTGGAAAAAATGGCTATTCTTCGCTCACGATGATTATCTGTGAAACTCAAATGACCTCCGACGAGATTCAGAGACATAAACGGAATAGGATTGATATTACATTTGTGTTGAAATTGAAAATCTATGTAAAGTAGATATAGAAGTTCACCAGATTCTAAATAATTCACACCAGTGAGAGCTTTGACAGATCTGGCACCATTAATAGTTCCATTAGAGCTGAGATCCTCACTCGACAAAGGTCAAGAGCAAATCAGCTGTTTCAAAGCTTTCGGACCATAATCCTTTGCGAGACTAGATAAACCTCCTCTGCTCTAGCTCTGTCATGCGTTCTACTATTCCCAGTATGTATTGTAAACGTCATGCCCTCACTCTTGATACTGTTGCTTGCCTCAGAGACTTGTCTAATGTGTGTCCGGCAGTGTTAGTTTCCTCCATTCGTAATCACATTCATAATCTTAACCGCCGTTTGTACCAGTCTTTGTGCGTTATTAAGCGTAATAACTTTGTGTCTCTTATTGGTTTTGATCCTAATACACATGTTGAACATAGTAATCACAATGGCATCAGTCATTCTGTTGTCACTATTCCCGAAGATTTACCTCTTTCTGATTCTGAAATTTCAGTTCTTAGCAAGGGTTTAAACTTCGCTCCTTTTGCTAAGAAATCTGATGCATTTCAGGTCAAGAAAGATTTTGAATCTTTTTTTTGCCGTACTCGCCTCAAAGCTCTTTTCTCCGACTCCTCTAACTCTAACTGTGAACGTGATGTCTTTTTGCGCCTTTGTACTCCTAAGTCTAACTGGGTCCCTCCCGAGGGACAATTTTCTTCTCTTGATCTTTTTGTCAATAAGTGTCGCCGTGATATTTCTAATCTCAATCTTAACCGTAAACTCAGTTACTCTAATCTTTATTCTAAGGACGAGTGGTTGGCTTTACTTCAATTACGTAATCGTCTGGCATTGTAATCAAGCCCGCTGACAAAGGCGCGGTGCAGTTGTCTAATCTTTATTCTAAGGACGAGTGGTTGGCTTTACTTCAATTACGTAATCGTCTGACATTGTAATCAAGCCCGCTGACAAAGGCGCGGTGCAGTTGTTGTTTGGCGTTCTGACATGTACGAACAGGAGGCTTTACGTCAACTCTGTGACACTAATTTTTATTGTGAAGTGGATAAGGATCTTACCCCTGACAATCAAAAATTAATTAAAGACACTGTTAATTCTTTCATTTCTGATGGCTCTTTACCTTCCACTGCTAAAAACCTCTTTGTTATTACTCCTCGTACTTCTCACGTCTATTTTCTTCACAAAGCTAACAATCCTGGTCGTCCTATTGTTTCTGCTTGTAGTTGTCCTACCGAACTCATCTCTAGCTATCTAGATTTCCTCATGCTGCCTATTGTTCAGTCGTTACCTTCTTATATCAAGGACACTAATCACGCTCTTAGCATTTTTAATGATTTTTGCTTTCCTGATAACTCTTCTAAACTATTGTTTACTCTCATGGACGTCAAATCTTTGTATACTGTCATTCACAATGATAAGGGCCTTCGTGCTCTTCAGCATTTGTTCGATCTTCGTCCTGTCCTTGAGCCTAGCACTCCCACTTTGTTACGCTTAGCTGAACTTGTTCTTACTCTTAATTGTTTTTCTTTCGGTGATCGGTATTATCGGCAAGTAAACGGAGTTGTTATGGGTAATAAGATTGGCCCTAGTTATGCCAATTTGTTTGTTGGTTATAACAAAAACCTTGTTTTTCAACAACATACTGGGCCTAAACATGAGTTTTTTGGACGGTATACTGATGATTGTATTGGTGCTACTTCTTTTTCACGTAATGACTTTTTCACGTAAGAATCTTTCATCGTTTTTGTTAACTCTTTTCACCCTGTCCTTATACTTTACCTGGGAGGTTAGTGAAACATGAGTCACTTTCCTTGACATCTTGCTTAGTGTTAATGACGACCGTCTTAGCACTAGTGTCAACTACATACCTACTGACTCTCATTCTTATTTACTATACTCGTCTTCTCATCCTAAGCACACTCTTTTTTAACGCTATTCCGTTCTCTCAATTTCTTCGTCTTCGTCATTTGTGTAGTGGTAATCTTGATTTTTCCGTTAAATGTTCGGAGATGCGTTCCTTCTTCCTCAAGCGTAATTATCTTGCTCATGTTATTGATCACGCCATTCGTAAAGTTTCTACTATTGATCGTACCACCGATCTCACTCCTCACACTCGTCCCGCTAATGATCGCATTCCTTTCACTCTTACGTATCATTCTATTAATAATTCCATTAAACTCATTGTTAACCGCAACTTTTCTCTGCTTGACTCTGATATTCGCACTTCTGCTATTTTCAACAACCGCCCTCTTTTTTCTTATAAACGTGATCGTAATCTTCGTTCTTTCTTGGTCAAGGGAGTTCTTCCCTCTAACAAAGGACCTGGTACCTTTCGCTGTTCTCGTAAACGTTGTTACACTTGTCCTTACAAAGCTTCTCACACTTCTGTTGTCGGTCCTAAATCCACTGTTAAAATCACTGATCATTTTGTTTGTACCACTTCTAATATTGTATATTGTATTAAATGTACCCGCTGTAATCTCTTGTATGTGGGCGAGACTGGACGCCGTCTTGGTGATCGCATTTGCAATCATCTTTATGATATTCGCAATAACGATCCCACCAAACCAGTTTCCCGGCATTTTAAAGCTAACCATTCGCTTTCTGACTTCATTGTTTTCGGTCTTTCTTTATTTAACGGCAACAATGATTGTCGCAAGACCAAAGAAATGCGGCTTATTCACCTATTGGGCACTCTTAGTCCCAACGGGATTAATGAACGTTTTACTTTCAACTAACCTTTTCCTTTGTCTTTTAATTGTTTGTTTTTGTTTCCTTGCCTACCTTGTTTTCATTGGTTTCTTTTGTCTTATTCTATCTTATATACACTACTTTCTACCACCTCTTTCTCTTTTACTCTGACGAAGGACTAGCGTCCGAAACGTCATTAAGTTTTTAAATCTTTTTCACGGTGTATAATTTACCCTTTCATCATTACTGTATCAATTTTTTAGTTAGGATCAATGGTTTACCGGAAGAATTGCTCGATTACGTTGTCCACTCCGTCCTGCTTTGGCCCTGCTCAGGTGGAAAGTAATCAAATATCAATTGGGAAAATTTTTGCGAGACTCGGGATTTCGGGATTCTTGCGAACTTCCCCCTTCCAGACCTTCACGGTCTTCATGGTTTTATTTTCATTCTTTTTGTCATTAAATCTTTATTTTACGAGGGTAACATATTTAACCTATCAGTTACCCATCTAACACGTTGGTTACTTAGGGGTATTTAAAAAAATTTCGGACAAGCATATTACCAAATACTTTTACCCAGGAGATTTTTAAGCCACCCCTGGCCCGCATAAATATATTTGTTTTGACATTCTTAATTACTTTTAATATTTCTTTTATGAAAGGAGAGATTATGTAATGTTTTTTTCAAGGTTGAAGTGCTTGCTCAATATGTTTGAGGATATTTACTAGCAATCAATTATCAATTATCTAATGGTCCGCCCCTTACATTGATTGGTAATTGATGTTAATTTTATTTTTATGTTAATTTACTCTATTGTCTTGGTACCGTATTGTATTGTTTATCTAATAATTATTGATAAGGGACTGGTCATGGGACAAGGGATTAAAAAACAGGGGATAGGTCACACAATTTTGAATTTTTTAAATAGGGTGGGCTGTCTATTAACTGTATAGTATGGTTGGGTCATTTTCCATTTCCTGCATGTAAAACTTACAGGGATCAATAATATTTCGACCACATTTTAAAATGAGTCAGCAAAAAAAAGCTGCTTCAAATCCAGCCCCCCCCCCCCCCCCTTCCCACTCCACTTTATGACCAGTTCTGAAATTATCAATTATTATTGATTAATGACAATCAATACATTTGGTGTTATTAAATTTAGATTTGATTAATTTGGCATCAAACTTAAACTTTTAATAGGGAAAAATGCAAGACATCTTTGCCATTCTCTCGCAACCAATCATCTTTATTTTTGCACTGCTTGGGTTTATTGCTTTGGTCTACGTCTATGGTGTGTCTGGCTATTGGATAATGAGGAAAATGAAAGTGCCAGGTGCCAAACCACTACCATATGTCGGCAACCTACGAGATCTGGCCAAAGCTGGTGGTGTCCATCTTGGAATTTTGGAGTACTATAAAAAATATGGCAAGGTATTCAGCATATGTTTTGGTCGACAAACATCTATTGTCATTGCTGACCCAGAGATGATTAAGCAAATCATGGTGAAAGATTTCCACAACTTTACTGAACGGTATAATGCATTTCCACCTCCTAAACGTCAAAAGGGAATGTTTAATGCAAAGTATGAAGATTGGAAAAGAATTCGCTCAACTTTGACACCAGTGTTTACGTCTGGTAAACTGAAAATGATGGTGCCTCTGATAGAGAATTCATGTAACACCCTCGTTGATAAAATCAAAGATGTTGCAGATACAGGTAAGGGAATTCCTAGTTATAATGTTCATTATCAAAGTTTATTTTATTTTATTTGTTATAATTCTATCTCTATCCCACATCTTGGTTGGCTGCCATTTGTGATGCTAAATATAACAACTACCTCCCCAAAGTAATTTAGTTAAACTTGTTTAGTTAGCCGTGTGTGCGGTGTGAATGGCTAGAATAGATATAAACTATATCAACTTAAGTCTGACAATAGACCTATATTAAAGCTAATATGAAATTACAAGATATTTGATTGATTAAAAAAGATTGCTCTTAAACTGACAAAGGTATGAACAGATATTATTTTAGGGTTAATTACTAACATTATATTCCCTATGAAGAATACTGTCAAAGGAAAAATTGTCAGATGACCTTTTTGAGCAGAAATTAAGCATGTGTACTTAGTTTTTCATCATTCTTTGTAGTAGAGATTTGTGCCTGTGCACATTGGCTGTTCTCTATAATAGACCACTTGCAGTACGTCGGAATGCAGCTCAATTTGGAGGACATATAACAAAAAGTTTCCAATTCTCAAGAGATTCATTGACAAATACTTTTGTTTTGCCCTCCACGCAATTTGAGCTCCTTTGACACCACAGGCTCTGGTGATGTCTATACTGTAGTGTTAATGAGATTCATCAATATTCAATATAAACAATTTAATTTTTTCTCAAAAATCCCATCTGATAGAGACTTGTTGAATAAAAGAATCAAGTTCAGTCTCGACTTGAACCATTGTTTCATCAGTCATCCAAGTGAATTGGGAAAGGTGCACTTTTAATTTGCTGTCACAGCCAGCTCTTTTGATTAGAAGAATGACAGAGATGAAGATTTGAAACCAAGAATTTTTACAAAGAAATGTGTATTAGCAGGCATGGCATGCCCTTATCTTCCTTAATTCCATGTATTTCACATACATTTCTTTACAAACACTTTGCAAAAATACTTGGATTCAAAAGATTATCTTCTTCAGTTTAAGAGCAATCTTTTTTTAATCAATCAAATATCTTTTAATGTCACATTAACTTTAATATAATTAGGTCTATTGTCAGACTTAAGTTTATTTAATTTTCCCTATGAAAGCTTCTAAGATGCTAATCAATTAAATGACAATAAGCACAGCTCTTACTGTGTGGACACACCAACTGGGACTACTTGAATAAATCTGACCAATCAGATCACAGTAACTAGGCAGAGATCAGATTATCATGTTCTCAAGCTCTCATTATATCAATGTGCTATCTGATTGGCTGCTCAAAAACATTGAACTAAATATCGCGATATATGTGATTGGTTATTGATACTAGTTTATCAAAGTGGTCACAGTTGAAGTATCCACAAGCCCCAGGTCTTGATTGGCCTCTTAACCAGCTTATGTATACTAAAAAAGCATAAAAACTCTATTGCTGACAACTTTTCCTTTGATGCGTTCTCTCTCCTTGTAGCAGGCATAGTTCAGTTAGCTATATATTGTGCGGCCTTCTGATCTACAATTTGATCCTCAGGATCTCCATCTCTCTTTTGCCTTCTGTGTAGCTTTAGCTTTAAATACAGTAGCTGGAATAAGGAGCACAGATAGTCTTAGGGGATAAAAGGTGCACCTGCAAGCACTTTATGAACCCCAAGATCAGGAGAATATTGCAACCATTCTGGTTGTGGTATTTGGGGCCCTATACAGAGAGATTGTTGAAAGATACATATTTTATTTATTTTATTAGGAAATAGTGTGGACATGTTCTCCTAGTTTGGCCAGATGACTCTAGAGGTGATTCTGTCCACTGCGTTTGGGATTCAATCTCCCATCCAGTCCAACCCAGACAATGAGTTTATAGCCAGATCCCGCGAGGCGTTCAAAGCTCCACTCTTTCTAAGGGTTTTACAGATGTTGCCATTCCAAATATTTTGATCAAAATATTTCGCCTGATGACAGGAAATTTAAGCTACTTTACAACAGTTGCAGAGGAAATATTGAGATCCAGAAAAGCACAAGACATACAGGGATCAAAAGATCTAGTGGATATAATGTTGTCAGCAAAAAACCTTGATTGAAGTAGAAGGCTTGATGATGATGAAATAGCTTCTCAGTCAGTAGTGTTTCTCCTTGCTGGACACGAGACATCAAGCAATACTCTTTCCATGACAGCCTACTATCTGGCGTTGAATCCAGAAATCCAGGAGCGCTTACGATGTGAGATTCTCATTGCTCAGCAGACCAACCCTGGCAAAGCTGTCTATGACTTGATTCCTGACTTAGAATACCTTGAGTGGGTCATCAATGAAGTGCAACGCCTCAGTCCGCCAGCCCACATGGTCAACAGAAAATGCAGTAATGAGTATACCATAAATGGCATAACCATCCCTGCAGGAATGCAAGTAGTATTTCCCATATACAGTCTTCACCATGACCCTGAAGCCTGGCCTGAACCTGAGAGGTTTGACCCTGAACGATTCCGTGACCCTGCCAAAGCATCCAGACACCCATTCCAGTTTTTGCCATTTGGTGAAGGGCCTCGAAACTGTATCGGTAAGCGATTTGCTCTGCTGGAAGTCAAGATCACCTTGGTAAACATCTTGACAAAGTACAGGTTTGTGCGCTGTCCAGAGACACAGGTTCCTCTCAAGATGATACCTGGTTTCACACTGATTCCAAAAGATGGTGTCTTCTTGAGGATTGAGTCCTGTACTAACACTTAATCTGTACAGACAGTACCATAATATACACATGTTAGGTTGCAAAGTCTGATTTCATTAATGGGTAGGTTAGGTTATATCTTGGTTAATTTTTCAAAACATTTTTCGAAACAAAAGGTCTCCACTGCCAAAACCAATTTAATTGCGATGTTTTCCAATTTTATGGATTAACAAGAATTTTTGGCTGCCAAATATAAAAATTCAATTGAAACACTCTGATCCTAGTTAAATCATCTAATTATTAAGCTTTATATTAATACTTAATGATATATTAGACTATGTCTGGGAAATCAGTGCATTATTAAAACACCACTGTCAATCTGTTATTGACTAAATGTAACACATATTAAACTTTATATATATATAACCGTTGACAATTGGAACTTTTGCAGTCAAAACTTTACCGATAGTCATTTAGACTTAGTAGTAGTATCAGTATCATAACATGTTCCCTCCTGTTGACCAGTCAACACGGACAGACAGACGGACAGTGACCAAGGGAATTAGAGAAACTTAGCTCGCACTCTACCTTTGTAAATCAGTATCAGTATCAGTGTTATTCCGCTATTTCCAACTATAAGTTGATCAGCAGGGACTATATAGTCTACACAGAGCCAAAGTTCTGATGTAGTAGTCCTTTTAGAACTTTTCTGTCTTGTGTAGATTTCTTAGCTTGGTGTTTATCAACATTAAGTAGTTGACTAATTTTGATCCATGGATCTCTAACATATTTAGCAGATGGAATTGCAAACAGCAACTGTTTCGTTAAATTTGAATTTGGTCTCCTACGAACATGTGCAATGTACTTCAAGTAGCGTATGTATATAAAATCACGAAGTGCCAGGGTTCCCACTATTCTCTCCAGGTCTGAGTTCCTATATTTAAAGGCAAACGTTTCTTCTCCGTCACTGTTCATTTTCCTTTTCCACCCATTCCGTACCATTCTTCTTAGTAGACCAAACCAACAGGATTCAAGCTTTTTTAGTTCATCTTCATTTGGTAGTTCAGCCTCAGTACAGTAAGTAAGTCTGGATCTGATACAGAATTCCAAGAGTTTTCTGCGTGTATTCATAGATACTTTATGATCTGTAAGGACGTTCTTGAGCTCATGGAATTTTCCTGTTGCACTTAGTATTCTGTTATCGACAAAACTTTCCTTCTGATCACTATAAAACATATGACCAAGATACTTGAACTCTTTTACATTTTCAATATCATGTCCTGATATATTTAATAAGCTCTTCTTTTCCATAAGCATCATGAAATCCTTGTGTTTTGGTTTTCTTAAAACTTAACTCAAGCCCATATCTTAAGCATGTTCCATGGATGATTTCCAGTATCTCCTGTAGATCAGTAAGATCCTTTGATAGCACAACAACATCATCAGCATATAAAAGCCATTTAATTATCTCCACACCATTCATTCGTCCAGTACTCCGTTGATGGCATGCATTAGCGATCGTATATGTACATGGTATTCCCCATCCATTTGGAAAGCATTGGTCAATTTCACGGACAGCGACCTTGAGTACCCAGTCAAAGAACCAATTGAATACTGGAGGACTTTCCACACCACCTTGTCTGGTCCCTGCTTCAATAGGAAAATCAGTTTTATCTCCACATATTTTCCCGATTGTTCCATCATATAATAACCATAGAATATCAATTAACTTCTCACATCCAGTTCTAACTTTCAGAACTTCATACATAATATGTCTGGGTACCTTGTCAATTGCAGCTGTTAGATCAATATACAGTGCAATTATACCACCTTCATTGTTCTTTATTATCTGTCGTAGTAGAAAAACTCCATCAGTCGTTGATCTATCCCTTCTGAAGCCAAACTGATCCTTTGAAATATTTTCCTCATAACATTCTTTCAGTTGTGTGATAATTATCTTTGACAAAACCTTAGAGATGTTAGAGCCCACTGACAGTGCACGGTAATTACTTGCTTGTTGTTTACCTCCTTTCTTATGGAGACAGGTGATGGAAAGTTTTAGCCAATCAGCAGGAATCGTCATTGTTAACCAGATACTATTTAAGAGTGCATGTCAGCAAAAATCAAACATCGGGTGGCAAGGGTTGAAAATTTGATTTTGCTAATATTTTAAACTTAGGTAGGCCTTAGTGTAAGTAAAACCACTGTGTAGTTTGTTTGGTAAAATATCGCCTAGTTTTTGAGAAAATCGAAGAAAAGGGTTTTGAACTAAATTCGCTAATTTTCGGCCGATAATTTACATCAACTTTAACAGCTTATCGCGACCAAACAAAGCAACCTAGCACTGTAATAAGACTAAATAGTAGTTAATTGGTATCTTAAGAAACAATTTGTAGAGTTTTAGTAATTTTGGTGAAATTTTTCGATTTTTACTTAATTTATTGTTGGAACACATATAAAATTCCTCTTAAAGTGGGGTAAAAATAATCGGATTTTTTTTCATGTGCGACGAAAAATTTTTACCAAAAAGACAACCTTAATTAAAGTTGAAATAATGATTTCCACGAATCATGCAAAATTTTCTTGGGGAAATTATTTTGCGCGTTGCACCACAGCCTGTAAGTTGTAAGAAACTCACGGATTTTATCTGTCGGCGAGTTCAATCAATTTACATATTGTTTACTAATGTAAACGAATTCATGTTGACTTTCTAAGAAATAAAAAAAAAAAAACCATTTTAAAGAAAAAATAAAAGTTCCTGGACTTATTCTGAAAGAAGTTGAAACAGTAAACTCAAACTATAAATTAAATTTGCTCAAAATTCACTCGACTAACCCAAAATAGTATAGCGGGTCTTCTTTTGCAGTATTGTTTTTAACATTCAGCATCATCTCTAAGATGAGTAACATCCCACTTTCTCTTTTGGACCTTTTTTGTTGCCTTCATTTTAAGTTGTTGTTTTAAGGAGTTTCTGTTACATGGTACGCTTATATCAGATATCTTGTGATCAGTACCAATTGTCTGCTTCCAGCTGTTTGTTGGTTTATTGTAGACTCTACAATGTTTCATTAGCTAAGAAGTTGGATTCCTGCCAGTATGTAATCAAGTCTTCGATTGGTACCATTAGGAAGAGTGTGCGTGTCTCGGTGAATTCGCTTTGTCAAAAAGTTGGAGTTTGCAATACGTAATTTGTATTCTTGGCAGAATTCTAATAATATTCTTCCACTTTCATTGGTCTTTCTGGTGCTTGAAGGAGGATCGTTGAATCCCAGTATTGTTGCAAATCCCTCACGACTATCCTCAGAAATTATTGCATTGAAATGACCAACCAACAAAGGCTTATACTTCTTCAGTTTCTCGACCACCATGGCTTTACGGAGTTCTTTATAAAACCGTTGTTTTGATTCAAGATTTTCAACTTCGGTTGGAGCATAGACATTGGTAATGCGTATACGTAAGCCATAGCATTTAACATAGATTGTTAAGATTCTACCAGGTAGATGCTCAACTGTTTTGATCACTTGCACATTTGGACAAACAATAAAGCCAACCCCTGCTCTATTCTTTTTTTCATATCCGTAGTTAATCCATTTCCATTGATCTTTATTCTCGCCAAATTCAATGTAGTCGGAGCCAGTTCTCCAGCTTTCCTGTACACCCAAAATCTGAATATTGAACTGCTTACACAGCTCGATGGCCAGACCAAGATTTACATCCTTTTTTAGTGACTGAGAATTTAACGAAGCAATTCGTATGTTTTCGGTCTTAATTGGATCTTTGTTAGCGTTCACTGTAGTTGTAGAATGTTGTTCTTCTCGACTAAAATTTCCACACGTAGAACAGTCAAGTTCCATCGTAGTAAATGAAGATTCTTGCAGTGTAGAGCGTTTACCAGACGCCACAGACACTGAGTTCGTCATGTTGGGTTTACCCGCAACAGACTCGTTTAGAGAAATAGAAATTAAATTAATTAAAAGGGCCATGTGATCCGCAGTCTAGAATCGCAGTCTAGATGAATTTTACAATTACATTTCATATTTCAAATTCCCGCCGCTGTCTTTGGTATTCGTACTTTGACCCTTATCCTGCATTCCTTTCATCCTCTAAAGTATTTCTCACATTCTTAAGGCCGTATTTCAGTTGACCACCCCTCCCCCTCTAGGCGCTATAACGGGGGTCTAATCTACTACCAGTTATCGGAGTCGGAATCGGATGCTAGCAGAAGGGCGATGGAATCTGAAGGATCAGAGGGTTTTCTTTTTCCTTTAATTTCGATTTTGACGCTTATGATCAAGTGTGAATCAAAGAATCGGAATCGGAAGCTTTGACCAATGACGAGCTCATACCCAGGCCATAGAGCAGTAAACATGGTGGCAAACCTGGTGACTATAGGAACAGCAAAGACAAGAGCGCCGAAGCGAGGCTTACGATTCCGCTTGCGTTGTTTTGATTCACACTCGGATCGTAAGCTTCTTGCGCTTCCAATTCCGCTTTCGACTTCGACGCTAGTGTGACTGACCAGCTTTATGTGCTAGTAACAACGTGAGTTGAGTTTGTTTGATATGTGTTGGTCTATGCGATGAGGGTTTTTGCCACCCAGTTTATATTCTCCCTTAACAAAATAAAACTAATTTCTAATTTGATCTCAGAATCAAGGGCTGATTTTTGTAGTGCGAACCGTTGATTGTTCGTATCGTGTCACGAGTGCTCAATAATTATTTAAAACTGTTTTAAAAAGTTTTCTTAAAGCTTTACTACATTCATTGTAATAAGTTTTGTTAATGTTTGCTGGTTTGTGATTCCTTTGGTAAGTAATTAAAATAGGACACCCACATGCTAGCAAAAGTGCCATGATTGGTAACAAAGTGATGTTACTGAATGTGATTCTAATCAGTAGCAAAAGTGCCGTATACTATATTGCTAGTCTATCATTCTGTTTACTCTGACTGTTAACCAAGAAGTTTTCAGTCACATCAATATAAGGACATCATGGTTTTTAAGAGCTAACAGTCCAAGAATGAATGCATTGCTGCAACGTACAGACTAGTGATATAAGGTTGCCTGTTCGGTGTTGCCATGGTTCAATGCCCTTGGACCCCGTCACTTTTCAAGAAAAATACCCTACACTATAACCAATATCAAATATTCTCCATTTTGATGACAACACTATTTAGAGGGTGTCTCTATAACAGCGTGCCACTCGATGTGGGCTCGAAAAATAGATTTCTTTTATATTCCTACCATCGAAAGTACTATCTATCCTCACTACAAAATTGCAGTTAGAATTGTTCTAAATTCTATTTTCCAGCCGCTATTCGAATTTTTGTCCATCGACCCCAAATCAGCCGGAAAGACGCCGATTTCCGAGGTCGTCCGAGAGCTACTTTCAAAGTCTGTTTTCTTGGATTTTTCTGCACATGAAAGCTAATTTTTCTATTCAGAACTTTAGTCTAGTGTAACCTCTGCATAAAAACAGCGATAGTTTTTTTGGAATGCGCGAAATCTGAAAAATAATCCTAACTGATCGAGATTACTGAAGACGTGACAAGGAAAGCTAAGATTATGAGACCTCGAATATTACAAATTTCTCATTTGTGGCACCTAACCCAATCCTAAAACATCATTCAGCCTTGAGATAAGAAGCTATTTTCTAGATCTGTGCAATACAATTTGCGGCAATTAGAAGCAAAACTACTAGCTACGGCGACTCTCAAATGCACAGAAAAAATCGCTTTAAGGCAAGTTATAGACCAAAGACAATTAAAAAACTTTCATGTATTCAAAGATGGATTAAGAAGGTTCTCCAAGAATTCAGATGTGTTGTTTAGCAAACAATCGTTTATTATTTTTTGACAAGCACTTCTTTCTCGACGAATCGACAAATCACAGACTTTCCCTCAAAGCTTTTATTATTTCTGTAGATAAGCTTAATTTATTTTAATGTTGGAGTAAATATAACATGAAGAGCATATTACAACAAATATTCGTCCTTTATTTAGCTTTGAAAATCTTTAGCAATTCGGTTGTTCTTAACTAACTATCGTATGTTTTTCGTTCAAGAAAGATTCGCCTCCTATCGCGGGGGCCCATCGGCAAAACAACGAAGTCCCTTCATTTAATAATTTTATTTCTACAGATAATTTATTTAAGTATTGAATGAAAATATAAATTTACACCAACTATTCAACTGTTTGTTAAGCTATTCGAGCAAGTCTGACTATAAAAATGATCTTAAATTTGTGTTCTTGAGAGATGTTGTTGTAGAAAGACCTAGACTTTCACTTTACAAAGCCGTAAAAAATATTCAAAAACATTTACAAACGCCAATTTACTGGCCAAGAAATTCGTCATTTTGCATTGCCTTTTTGCATTACCTTTATTTTCTATTTTGTCTCAGTTGTTCTTGTCAAGTTTAACTGAATGCAAAACGTCTCGTTCTGTAAAAGACGTAATTATTAAAGTAAGCTTATACTTTGCTCAACCTTAACCAGTTTTCAAGTCTGTTTTTTGGTCTTGATTTCAATTTCAATGAAAGACATCCAAGGTAAATTTTACTAAACTTGATATTGTATCGGATTATCTATAGTTATCTTTCGTTTTTTTTAAGTAAAAGAGATCAAAGCCTAAAAATGTCGGTTTTTTGGAAAAATTTGTCGAAAAATCTTCCAAGAGCAAAACTAGCCCCTGGGGGTGGTGGTGAGTTGTGTACAAAATTTCTAAGTGGGAGAGTATATATCCTCGCGGGAAAAAAAAGTAATGTAGTGCATTTCGATTCGATTTCACTGAATGGTTTTTATTATGGGAGAAATTATCTGCATCTCGAATAAACAATAATTGAAGATTTTCCCCCCTATCTTATTTTTAACTTTCAGTTTCATTCAAATTGTTCTCCCTGTGACTTCCGCATCGGGAGCTCCGCTTTTAGGCAGTGCCTAAATATATATATTATACTCCTGCTGTTAGAAAAAACTATGGCAAATTCAATTTAAAATACATTGGGCCCCAAATTTGGAATGAAATTGATGAAACCCTAAAGCTCCTACCATTTCATTCATTCAAACGTAAAATCAAAAGCATACTACTTGATAGCTATCAACAATGACTTATTGTTGCTGGCTATTAAGAGTATCCTATAACATATATATGTTATTTACCGGCCAGGAGGTCCGGATAGGGAAAAACTGTGCCCGAGGTCTTGAATATACCTGTTCAAGACCGAGGGCACAGTTTTTTCCTATCCGGACCGACTATAGGACGGTAAATAACTTATTTATCTTTTTCCCGTATTTTTTTTTACTTGTTTTGGTAATCGTTTTGTGTTGTCGTTTAGCGGCAAAGGATACCGGACCGCGCGCGCGGGCAGATACTTACAAAATACCGCCCGCTCAAACAGCCAATCAGAACGCACGATTTTTTAGGATACCGGACCGGAAAAAAATAAATATATTTAGGTACTGCCTAAAAGCGGAACTCCCGTTACGGAAGTCACAGGGAGAACAATTTGAATGAAACTGAAAGGTAAGAATAACATCGGGGAAAAAATATTCAATTTTTTTTAATTCGAGATGAAGATAATTTCTCCCATAATAAAAACCATGCAGTGAAATCGAATCGAAATGCATTACATTGTTTTTTTTTTGTTTGTTTGGTGTTTTTTTTTTCCGCGAGTACATAATCTCCCACTTAGGAATTTCGTACATAGATGGGACCCCGCGATATGAGGAGAATCTTTCTTGAACGAAAAACATACGATAGTTGGTTAAAAACAGCTTTTTACAACGTCAACCGAATTGCTAAAGATTTACAAAGCTAAATAAAGGACGAATATTTGTTGTAATATGCTCTTCATCTTATATTTACTCCAACAATAAAATAAATTAATCTTATCTACAGAAATAATAAAAGCTTTGAGGGAAAGTCTGTGATTTGTCGATTCGTCGAGAAAAAATTAAATGCTTGTCAAAAAATAATAAACGATTGTTTGCTAAACAACACACCTGCCCTAAAGCGATTTTTGTCTGTGCATTTGAGAGTCGCCTTAGCTAGTAGTTTTGCTTCAAATTCCTTTGTATTTCACGTTCATGTTCTCTTTGTTCATCCGTCAAGTTTTGCCTCATATTCCTTTTTCTTACACGATCATGTTCGCCTTGTTTATAATCGAAGTCCCGCCTGGATTTGGGTCTCTATCTCTCTCTCTGCTTGCCGCTTTTCTTTGGTGAGTCCTTCCTCTTTGCCTTCCATTTTCACGCCACCAGAGTTTTTCCTTTTTCGAAAAAACTCTTTTACTTCTGGCCTTTCTTTCTTGGCTTCATTCTCCTCTGAGCTTTCTTTCGACATATCGATTTCGGAAAGGGGTTCCATCGTAAATAGATTAAATATAAATATAAGGTTGAATAAAAAATTCAGTTGTTATCTCTCGGTATTTCTATACGTGTGTAAGACGTTTTTTTACAAAAGTTTAATAGCCGGATTTACCTTTATGTGTACCCGGATGTTGCAACGCGTCGACATTCCCGCCAAAAAAAAAAATTAACCAGCCAATCTGAATGCTTGTGTACACGCCCGGACGGACGGACGGACGTACGGACGGAAGTGACGTCAGCCAAGCCATGAAAAATCAACTCGATAGTTTACCATTTTTTCTTAGGTATGATGCTCCGCTCGCGCGAGCCAAGGGCCGCCAAGGGCCGCCAAGGGCCGCTACGATTCATTCGTTTCATTATGTGTATTGTTACTAAAACGATAAAGTGTGTCTCTATTAAATAAAGTATTATCTTTCTATTGTCTTCTATTGTCTCCAATTCTTCCGAGTAGCACTAGATGGTCACTACGACGCCCAAGCAACGGGGTTTGTAAGGTTAACCTCTTGGAAATTAGCGTCGGGCCTGCATCCAATAATCTATGCGTGGTACGGGAAGCACCTGCAGGATCCGGAGAAGGAATGGATACCGGTGCCCCTATTGAAGTTCTTTGAAGAGCGTAAGCTGCTCGAATACACAGCGCATGAAGCCATACTTTGTCACAGCGCCTTCACACAATGGTTACCGGAGCATAACCCCACAGCGCGTGTGGTCATAGGTAAATTCACACAGGGCGCTAAGGAGGGAGAGAAACATATGCAGCGGAGTTTAATAACAGACGAAGGTGAGCTAAGCTTCCTTGTTAAGCGTGCACATGAGCAGAGGACGATGGTGTCTGTGGAAAGGTGGGACTACCACGTGGAAGGGGAGCAGACGCGCAAATGGAATGCGCTTTGGTACTATCAGGAGCATCGACGGCAATATTACCACCTGCGTGCAAGTATGTTAGCATATGCGCACGTGAACCTCTTAACAATGCTGCTGCGGTTTGACAAAAAGGAAGTGCCGCGCGTTGCTACGGATTCTTTGTATGTCAAACCGCACGTACTGGAGCGTATGCGCGAATTCTACACTAGATAGATAGATAGATAGATAGATAGATAGATAGATAGATAGACTTTATTTAAAGAGGGTAAACACTAAAAAGTGATGACACTTATAAACTTGTGGCCCTCACCTTAAATATTAAACTACATACAATATAAAAAACTATAAATCTATAAAACTAAAAAAAACTATAAAATTACAAAACTATGAAACATAAACTATAAAACTGTAAACTGTAAAACTGGCAATCAGGCGTAAGTATATTACAAATAATATAATTCAATAAGGGCTAAAATGATTTATAGATTTCTGTTCCTTAAAATAGTAATCCTGAAGGGCTGACTTAAAACTATTAACACTAGGTTTAGACTTAATTTCAAGGGGAAGAGTGTTCCAAACTTGAATGGCCGATACTGCAAATGACCTCCCACCCTCTGTTACACGATTGAACTTTGGGCAAACAAAATTACATTTAGAATAACGAGTAGTTCTTGAGTGAACATCAGAATTTAAAACTAATGAATCTAATAGATATTGTGGAACTCTAAGCTGGGTACGCTTGAAAAGAATCAAACATTTGGCTATTCTAGCCTCGATGTAAAAAGACAACCAACGTAACTTATTGAACAATGTGACAGACGCCGAATTAGGTTCAGCATCAATAATCATTCTGGCTGCTCTCTTCTGCAGACGCATAATATTATTCAGATTATCTTTACTACACATATGCCAAATGACACTAGCATAATTTAAAATAGGTCTAATCATACTATTATAGTATAAAATTCTTTGTTGCAATGGCAAACACGATTTAATCTTATTCAAAACTCCTAATCTTTGAGAAACTTTTTTGCTAAGATATTTGACTTGATTATCAAATGACAGTTCAGTGTCCAATTCGAGACCAAGCACTCGTGAACACTCTACTTGTTCCAGTGTTTTATTATGAGAAGTACCAATATTCAGCTGTTTATCCTCGGTACTAACTTTAGTAGACAAACGCTTGCCAGTAATCAGCATGGACTTTGTCTTTGTTTCATTGAAAGGAAGCTTGTTAGCACTAGCCCAGTTCTCTACATCTTTCCAAGCACTACCCAACTTGTTACGCATGGAAGCCAAGCTCTCTACATCAGAAGCGTACGAAATACTTGTATCATCTGCATAAAGATCAACATGAACATCGGACGATTGAATATTCAATGGTAGATCATTGATGAAAACGAGAAACAAAAGAGGGCCCAGAAGACTGCCCTGAGGAACTCCATGGTGGATATTTTGGAGGTCTGAGTCCAAACCATTCACAGTAACGTACTGTCGACGCCCTGACAAGTAGGACTCAAACCAAGTTCTTGAGGTTTCAGCCAGGCCGTAAGCAGATAGCTTTGTCATTAAGATCTGATGATCAACCATGTCAAAAGCCTTGCAGTAATCAATAAGAACAAGAACATTAACACGATTGTTGTCGAGGTTTCCAAGCAATTGGTCAACAATCCTGATAAGAGCAGTACCATGGTGTTTTCGGAAGCCAGATTGACGAATATACAATAGGTTGTTTTTGTTCAGGTAGTCGTAGAGATGGTTATGAACATGCCCCTCGAGCAATTTAGACAACACTGGCAAAACCGATATTGGTCGATAGTTAGTCATATCATTGTGATCACCTGATTTGAATAATGGGGTGACTTTTGCAGTCTTCCATCGATGGGGGAATACCCCTTTTTCAATTGATATATTCAAAAGCTTTGATACAGATGAAGCGATGAGAGGAGCAGCGATTTTCAACATTTTTGCGCTTATTTTGTCTACACCCATGGCCTTAGAACAGTTTAAGCTTAGTAAGTTGTCATAGATGAAACTCTTTTCAACAGGTGGAATAGAGAAACACTCTTCCGGGTCTTTTCTGGAAGCAATAAAGTTCATGAGTTTCGAGGTGTCCGAAGGTATGTCAGGCAGAAAATTTCTCAATTTGTCTGCGATTGTACTAAAATGGCGATTAAAGTCATCCGCAGATCCATGGTTACCATGCTTTCCCTCACTGGAACTACCAGTCAAAGACTTAATTGTTTTCCACATTTTCTTCGGGTTACCTTTGCTGTTTTCGAAACACTCTTTGTAGAACTTGGCTTTAGCATATTTAACCATGTTGGACGCATGATTTCTCGCCGTTCTGTAATTAGACCAGTCTTGTTCATTATTGGAACGTCTGGCTTTCTTTAACAATAAATCACGTTTCACAAGTTGCTTGATAACTTCTTTAGTCATCCATTGCGCTTGTTTAGGTTTAGAAACACGTTTCTGGCGCCAAGCACAACAGGTATTCAGAACGCCATTAAATAAAGATTCCCAAGTGCTCAAATCATCATCAAGATCATCGAACATAAATGCTGTGTCCCAAGGGACCTCCTTTAAGGATTCCTTGAAATCATTCTCATTAAATTTTTTCATGTCCCTGTAGGTTATAGTGCGTGGGCCAGGACCATAATTTGGGCTATTATTCTTGTAAATGCGTACACAGAAAACTGGAATGTGGTCGGAGATTCCATAATTATAAGTTATTATCTTCTTGATTCTTTCAGGAAAATTACTGAAAACATGATCCAGACAGGTGCCACTTATGGGTCTTGTTATTGACTCTACGAGCTGTTTAAAATTCATACTGAGAATATGTCTGATCAGGCGATGTTTCTTAAATTTCTGACGTTCATTGAAGTTAACGTTGAAATCTCCAAGTAAAATCGTTTCCTTATTTAATAAATAAGCAGATTCAATGTTTTTGTCTAGCTTGTGATCCATATCCTGGGAATAAGAGGGTGGTCGATAAACAGCAGCAAAGAGCAGAGGACGTTTTGATTTGAAGGGACAGATTTCTACCCAAATAACCTCAAGGTTACAATCTTCCAAATCAGTTCTTCTGCGATGATTAAGTGAGTTGTTGACAAACATCATAACGCCACCTCCAGTTTTACCAATCCTATCCCTGCGATATGTGCTAAAGCCCGGTACAGAAAACATTGCGTCAGGAACATTAGAATTTAAGAATGTCTCATTCAATGCCAGAACATCGACTTGCGAGCGATTATCTCTACCAAGGAGAAAGAGCTTGATTTGTTCAAATTTAGACGAAGTCAGTCTGTTTACATTCCACGTACCAAAGCGAACCCCCTTATTTCCAAGACCCAAATCAAAGAAAGGATATGGGTCGCAGAATTCATCAGCGGAGGGAAATTCCACAGAGGCACTATCCAAATCAGATTCATAGTCGGTTCCTGTAGAATTAGTGTCGGACAGGAAAGATACGTTCTGCTGATGAACTCGCAGAAAGTGGTCAATGGCGTGTCAAAGATGAGGAGATAAAAGCATGGAGATCGCGACCGAAGAGCCACTGCCGTCAGTTGCGGGCCCCATTTCTTACCAACGCTTCTCTTACCTTTACGGCACGGGTGGCAGTCGTAAGACGACTCGTGTGTTAGAACTCTTTCCTAAGATAAAGGTGTTAACGCCGACGCATCGGTTGGAAAGGGAATTGTGTAGCATGGGCTACGATGCACAGACTTATCACAGCTTCTTTCGCTGGAATGGTCAAAAGTGTGTGCCGGAAGCAATACGTGAAATACCTCCGGTGACACTTTGGGATGAGATTTGCACCGTTCCTTTAGAAATTCTGCAGGAGTTCGTAGAATTCTACAAGAAATACTATAAGAAAGGTGCACGCTGCGCTAAGTGTAACATACCACTACTATGGAGGTTTGACCCGAATGACGATCAGCAGTTCTCCGTGGATCGTATAAATAACAAACGTGGGCATTGCAGAGGCAATGTGAGACTGACATGCCTAGAGTGTAATAGGGCGCGCGGAGCAGCATTACTCTGAGTTTTTGGGGACTATGAGCAGCTCTTCTTATTTTCAAAGTTCTTATCCTCCTGCATTTTGTCTTGGTAGTTCTTATCCAACCAATCCCTGTAAGCGTGTCTCTTTTCATTCCAAGCTGCCACGTCTCGCTGATATTTCTCCAGCGCCAAATAATGCCTTTTCCTTTCGGCAGCTAAATCTCCACTGCGATCGCCTCTAACTAATCTATCCAAATACTGACCGCCATAATTAGCTCCAGTGAATGCTAACGCTGCAACAATTCCACCTGCAACCACGCTAGCCATTTATATCTTAGGCAAGTACTTCGCCTTCTGCAGGTAGTCCTTAAGGGCAATGCTGCCTGCTACTACAGCACACATCTTAGCAAAGCCAGCAATGCTCTTGCTTGGATCTTCAGTAAAGTCTTATTTGAGCACTTTCTTACCTACCCAACCAATACCCGCAACAATAGATGTAATAATAGCTGCATCTTCGACGGTTTTCATTAATGCGGACGACATTATATTACAAAGCGAGAAGGTTTGCTACTCCATTTCGGGTATTCTGCTTCTCTTAGGGGGCTCTGCGGGCCTTAATTCTACCCTTGGTTCTACTTTTGGTTTATTTGCGGCTTTTCACTGTAGGTAAAGGCTGCATGCAGTTATGACAACTCCAAACGCGCCGATGACGTACCCAGGATTAATAAAGGATTCCTCTTCTTTTTCCTCTTCCTTCTTTTCCTTTTTAGCTTTGTTCTTTTTGTTCATTTCCGCGAGCTTCTTCCCCGCAGCGACTCTGCCTGGAGCTTTGGGTTTGGTGATCTTGGTATCTTCTACGGGAGCCTTTTCTGGTTGTGCTTCGGTGTCACTCATCTTATATTAAGGGACTTGAAGGACTTGATGACGACTTGACAACGACTTGATAATGACTTACAGACGACTTGATGACGACTTGATGACGACTTGCATGACAACGACTTGATAATGACAACGACTTGATAATGACTTACAGGCGACTTGACAAGTAACTTGAGGTGACTTACAGACGACTTGACTAAGTACTTGATAATGACTTACAGACGACTTGACTAAGTACTTGGGGTGACTTGACTAAGTACTTGGGTGACTTATCGTCATTGAAGAAGATCATTTTGGAATGTTGGTGTGTCTTTAAATGCCGCATTTATTCGTGCAACTGTTCCTTGGATATCTCACCGCCGTAGTCGGAGAGGATGGTTTCCAAATCGGACTTGCTCGGAGTATAAAATACTACGAGCGCGCCAATGTTTTCCCTAAAAGGCTTAGAGACACTGGTAAGCTGCTGCGAGAGCAACCAAACGCTGATATTGTCATGTCTACCACTGAAAGCGAATTTAAAGGAGTTTAAAAAGTTTTGAGGTGCGCTTTTTTACGTCGTCCCCGCAGGCGATGTCATCAAGAATTAAGAGTGTCTGAGTATCTTTAGGGAATTGTCGATGCCAGAACTTAAGGTGGTTGGATAACTCATTAGGGTCTAAGATATCTACAAAGAAGTCATCATCTTTCACGCCTATACCCGTCCAGGTGCGGTTATTCACGTAGGTGGGGCAGAGCAGCACTATGTAGTCGAATCGGTATCTAAAGGGTCCTAATAGCTGCTCTACTACGAGTTGGGTCTTTCCGCAGCCGGTGGGTCCTACTATCAGAGCGTTACAAGGCATGTGATCTGGGTTCATTTATATCCCTTCTCTCGAAGGGAATTTATGCCTCTGATATATATGGAACCGGTGGAAGCAGTGCAGAGAATAGTCAACGTCGTCAAAGAAAAGTTGGACCTACAGAAATGCAAAGGGAGGAAATAGAGCGGTTGAATGGCAGCGTAAAGGAGCTTTATGAGGTAATGTGCGGTCTGAAGCGCGCGGAAAGGTTTGGCGCGCTGATAACGATGGCAACGTGGGCTAAGGAGTCCGTTAAGGATTTCATGCGGTATCCACTTTAAAAGGAACCCCCTCAGAATGTTGACGTTGCGGTTAAATCTTTGTTAAGGATACCTGGAAACTATTATGAAACCCTCTGAGAATGTTGACGATGAGGTTAAATCTTTGTTAAGTGTGTTAAATGGAGGCTAAGATATTGTTAAGTATATATGGACTGTCTGTTGTGTAAGAAGGTGTTCAGCACCAAACAAAGACTTCAATATCACGTTCTTCGCGGCGTTTGTACAAAGAAACCCCTTAGCCGCGCTTGTAAGGATTGTGGTAAGGAATTCAGCACTGTCCAAAAGATGCAACAACATCAAGATAAACGCATTTGTGGGCTTTGTAAGGACTGTAATAAGGAATTCCCTTTAGGAATGCAGCAGCATCTGTAAAGGGGCGTTTGTAATCAAACCAGTCAGTGTAGTTTCTGTAATAAGATACTTAGTAGCCGCGCTTACGACTTGGAGGGCGTGGATTGTTACCAATGTGCGGATTTAATGAGTCGCTAGTAGTATAGGGAATGGGGGTTTCAGCGCAATCTCAACACGGGCAAGGTCTTGACCCGTGTCAAAAATTCACCTACGGACAATCCCCACTCCAAGTGTGGTTGAGGGCAACAGCGCAAATATGTTAGTTTATATATGGAGTGCGAAGATTGTAAAGAGTTTGTTTATGACTTTTGTGTAAAGTGTTTGAAACCCAAGTTTGTGCCTACTAAACCAAATAAGTATATTTGTTGTGGTAAAAAAATGCGAATAGAAGATGACACGTCAGCACAGTGTTACGAGTGTGGTAAGAATATTCGTAATGCCGTACCTTGTGCTACCAGGGAACAATATTATTCTAACGGAGGTCGTAAGAAGACTCCATACAAGAGAATAAAATACTTCAGAGACTGGATGAGTTACATTCAAGGTCATCGGCCGGTATATTTAGACGACGAAGTAAATAAGAAAATCATAGACCATTTAGAAGAGCCAACCCCACAAAGTCTACGGAAAACACTGAAAAAATTAAAGCTAGGGAAATATTACAAAGCTATTCCCTATCTTTTGTCTTAGATAACCGGTAACTCTATTCCCGAAGTTTCTGATATGAGCAGAGCCGAGTGGATGTTTTGTCGGCTGGATAAGGATATTCCTTATTATTCCGACGTAATTTACGAAATATTTTACAAAATAAACCCCAACCACCCCCTGTTAGGTTGGATTCCGAGGCGATGACATCACATAGCAACGCCAACATTCCTCTTCCTTATAGCAACCAGCACTTTCACTTTCAAAATTGAAAAGTACATAGGGGGAAATGGAATGTAAGAAACTAATTTGCATATGAACCAGACAGCTGGCGTTCGATATGTAAATAGAATCCTGTCACGCTCTTTTCAAAACTGATGTCTAAGCGAGTTTTCTTTGAAGCTCTTCTTTTGCCTCCTGGTAGATCTTTTTGCGTGTTTCCTCGGACAAATCTTTTACGACTGTTTTTTTATTTCTGATGTCCATTTTTAATTTCTCGTATTTTTCCTCTTCGTCTAAGATAAGCGAGAATTCTACGTCGTCTATTTTACGGTCACGCAAAGCCTTTGAGACAAGGTCAGTAATCGTATTTACTTTAGCCCTTGACAGAGCTATTGTCGTGTCGTGCTTGGATATTTTGCTTGACAACTGTTTCATAATGCCCGTAGCAACAGCAGAAATGATACCACAGGCTGCCCCAACGCCAGCCAAAGGAACCCCAACAACTATTCCGGGGCCTGTAAGCGAAGTAGCAACGCCAGTGCCTGTTAATGCTACAGACATGGATCCTGAAGTTATCGCAATTTTATGTAGCGTACTCCGGGCTCTGACGTATTTCTTTCTAACGTTTTCATAGTGTTTTGTCTGTCCTTCCAAGTAAGCCAGTATTAAATTCGCTTTATTCAAGCGGAAGTTCTCAGCACTCGTGTCCTTAGTGGTATTATGGTAGTTTACTTCTGGGTACAACTGAGGTGCTGATGGTATAACATCCATTATATATACTAATGTACGACGCTTTTGGGAATGATATTGAGGAGCAGCCTCATCACGATAATCGGGATTACTGGAATTGGAGAGCATTTAGGAAGATGTTTCCGCATGCAGACGCCAGTAAGTTTGAAAGAAGACCCGACGGTATTTACTTAAAAGGCTCCAAGATGTACAGCAACGCGGACTTAACCCCTAAGCTGGTCGATCAAATAGACGATCAGCTGAAGAATACTAATTATGTTAAGCCGAAGTCTTCGAAGCCTGTTACACCCAGTTGGTCAAATGAATTATTATTTAGTACCAGTACTTATCCGATACCTGCGGTTTCCTTTGACACCCAAGCTTGGACTTAACATTAAACATGCAAATTTCTAACAGTGATTCCTTTCAGTTAAAGGTGCGAGATATCTTCAAAGAAGTTCCTATAAATCACACCACAGCTAAGGAATCTCATGAATGGTTAAGTGGACCAAACATGCGATACTGGCCACAGCAACTGAACTTTGCCGTCTGGTGTGCTACTAGCGGTTGTGGTGTAAGTGTGAATTTGATGAAGAATTCGATATTCATGTTTCATTTTCACTTTACGGTCCGAAGAATATTACATGAGATGGGTGTTATTGCCCTGCCGGGCGACAGTGCGTTTGATCCCAGAGATAACAAATACGACTCTCCTGCCTACGATAGACTGTGTAAAGAGTTTGGAGTTGCCGGAAAGGATTTTAGATGCACTGCCGGGGCCAACAATGGTCTGGGCCACATCTGGGCTTATTGGGGTATTGGAGGACATGCGCTAACCAATGCGGAAGTCCATGCATTGCGGCTACAATGGAACACAGGCTATCATAAAGTATCTTACGATAGCAGCACTTTCTTTGAACCAAATGCCAAAACCACCGAGGAAGTTAAAGACGGACCTCTGTTCAAAGACGAGGGTGGTAAATACGAAGGGGCTAATCCATTGATTATCCGTGTAACCAACGACGAATACACAAAGCAGTACTTTAATTTCATACCCACAGAAGGTAAAGGAGTAACTAAAGCCGGTCTTGCCCGTTTGAACCGCAGCATAGAAGCTTACGTGTATTCTATCCTTGGAGCTCAGGTAAACACCCGATCAAGCATAATTGGAAATACTGGCGCCGCAGAAGAAACCAGAGCCGAAGCCTTGATCCTCTTTGAAAGTTCAACTTTGGAGGGCGACATTAGCAAAGGCGTACAGCGTTACCAACTAGTTATACAAAGTTCTAAAGCAAGGTTGGACTATGCAGTAGCCCCGGGTTGTTGACTAATGCCCAGTAATTAATCCATGAATGCCGGCTCTGTAGTAGGATATAACAACAAGCTCCAAAAGGCTACTAAGGAAATGAAGTTTGGGGTGAATGACGTGAACTCTGACACTTTTGAAGGGACACCGCACTTCGTAGAGAAGTCAAAAAAGGTACATGCAGAAAAGCCGCATGTAGAGAAACCATCAAAAAAGGCTCACGTTATGCCCACGATACCTGAGGAATATGACCATAACTTATTAAAAGCGGGGTTAACAGCCGCAAGCATTGGTCTGAGTTATTATATATGGCGATGAACAACCCCTACATATCCGGAATGGATTGTGTTTACACGACTTACACAGGCGAGAAAAAATACTCCCAGGCATCTTGGGTTGATGTTACGGGGATGTCTGTGGACTTGAACTACTCAGGAAAGAAGTTAATAATATGTAGTATTTGCATTGGTACGAGCAGCCATGCCAACGTTGGCTTCCGGTTCCTGGATGAGAATGGTATACTGCAGCCCATGCGTGCTAAGACGAACAACAGGGAGCCTGCGCATTTCTCCGTAGAGCCCAACGCACAAAGCGCCGAAAACCAATCGGTTTGGACTTTTCATATGGTTGCCGATTGCCATGGAAAAGTAAAGCTGCAAATACGCATAGATGACACTGGAAAGGTTACGGTAAATAGCATACACGATCAAAGAAATACTCTTTATAACCACATGACCATTAGCACTCTTACGGTGGTTAGTCTCTAGAAGCAAACTATGTTTGCTGAAATATATGAATCCACATGCGAAGGAAGATTGGTTCCTTTATTATTTGGAGGAGGGGGATGAAAGGGGTGACAGTTGGCGCCACACTGGGTTGTGGGTGAAGGTTGGGGGTTTGGGATTGATTATGTGCACCATTACCACTAACGGGTGGAATAACTGCAATGCCGGGTTTAGGATCATTGACGAGACCAACACCCCATTATTGCCTTACAGGAAAAAGACGAATAACAGGGCTGCGGCTCATTTCACGTTTGAGCCCACGCCCGCGAGCGCGGAGAACCTAACGTCGGTGACTTTTCACATGATAGCCAATTGTCAATATGCGAAGCTTCAAGTTCGCCCCAGCGATGGTGACCCCTCGGATCCCTCCAACTATCCAGGTTTCGTTGGGATAAATACCACCTATTCGACATCCGGTATCGTGGATGCTGTTTGGAATCATAAGACTATTTATACTATGACCGCCTTATCTTTGGTGCCGCATTATCGAGGCGGTGCGAATACTATCTTCACTTATCCCAAGACCCCTAGGCAGCCTAATGACAAGCCCCCAGCAAAACATCCGGATAAGGGTTAGATCTTTATCTTCTTCAAAAGAACCACCCCAATAGCGACAACTAAGATCCAAATGTTGTTCCCCACGAACTTCAACAGTTCTCCGCCGGCCCTAAGTGCCAAACCAATTACACTGCCGAGCAGCCCCGGTAAAGCGGCTGCCATCTTTTTTCCCAAGTTCGTTAGTCCTTTACCTACTGCCTTTACACCCGCACCCGAAGCCTTAAGGGAGCTAAGGATCACACCTACTACGCTTGAAATGGCGACCGCAAATGCAAGTGGAATACCATATTTCACCAAAGCTCTTTTTATCTTTTCCTTGGTGGTAAGCCCTAACTCCCTTTCCAGGTTTCCCCTTTGCGCCTGTAATTCCGCAACTCTTTCCTGCAGGGTTTCTACTTCCCTTTGAGCTGCTTCCCTTTCCTCTTCGGAGCGAGTTTGGTCGTTGATTATTTCCTGCTGCCGCTCTATTTGCCCTTCCAGGTCCTCTATAGCCTGCTCTCTTTGTCTTAGTTGCTCCTCCTTTACGACGATTTCCGTGTTTAACCGCCGCTCTTGCATTACCGAGGCTTCCAGTTCTATGCCCACGCGCCTAAGTTCGGCGTTCCTATCCCCAATGTCTCTAACTGCGCGGTCGAAGTTTTGTCTAGCAGTATCCCTGTCGCGTAGTATCTTGCTAATGCGGTCCTTGTTGTCTTCACTTTCGCGTTCATGGGAATCAGTCATCAGTTGCATTTGCTTCATATATTCCTCCTCCTTTTCATCCATTGCCTGCTTTAGGTATTCAACGTGCTCGGCTGTTGCTTCCAGTTCGGAGTTTTTTTCATCTAATTGCTCTGTGAGTACGTCGAGTTGTTCTTTGTACTCGCTTACGAGTTCTTGCTGCCTGCTTTCTTCCGTGTTGAGGGATTCTAAAGACTGCCGCAAGGCAGTGCTGCTGCCCGATGGCGTGCTTGTTAGCCTCTCCTCTACGTCTTCCTTGGTAGCCTGTATTTTTGTGAGTTTTTCTTGTTCCCTATTTAGGACTTTGGTAATGGCACGCATGTTGTCGGTCATCACGGGGATCTTAAGGCCTTTGAGGAATGTCTCCTGTAACCTCCAAGTTTCCTTGCCGGTAGAAGTGCGCATCAAGGATATGTTAGGGCTACCCAGTGCCGTCGTTATTTCCTTTGGTAAGGCATTGTTAAGTGCGTTAGACTTTTTGCTTTGATAAAAGTCGTACCACTTTTCCCTGCCTACGTAACGCACTTGAATTTGCCCCTTAGGACCTTTTTGGAATTCTAAGAGGGTTTCGCTGGCATTGGGATACCTCTTGCGTACGTCGGCAAGTAGCTGTTTGGGTACCGTTTTGCCAATAGCTGCCACCAAAGTTGGAGGAATTCGGGGGTCGGCAAAGAACCTTCCTTTTCCATCACGGATGACGTAAACCTTGGCGCCGCTTCTAGCAAGCCTGCCCATAATCAATTCCCTTCCGTATTCGTCTTCTTCGAATAACAACTGCGCTTTTTCAGGATCCCACTCGGGTAGTAGTTCTTTAAGCCTGTCAAAGTCATCTGGCGGCTCCTCCATGGATTCGTCCATTTCCGCTTGTACTTTTCGCAGCCAGGCATCAGTAGGAGCTTCAGGAACGAGGCTTAAGTCGTCCAATCGCATGTAAGATGGAAGGGATTTACCGGGGTTTTCCCTTTTAAAACTGTCCATAAGGCTGCGTAAGGCGCCGCGGGCTTTTTTGCCGTACCTATAACGTAGCTTTTAAAAGAAGCCCGGCTCACTTGCCTCCGGCAATAGGGACTCGTATTCTTCATCGTTAATGTCTACTTGACCTTCTTCCGTGGTGGGGTCAAATCCGTTCCTTCTCCTTCCATTATATATGATAAGCTCAAAGTTAAACCCCAACGTATTACCTAAGCAGGTTGGCGGACTGAAAGCAGAACGCACCTTTCACCGGGTCACCTTTACTCCCTCTAGCGCCAAACCAGGAGAAACCTTGTACGTTGGCGTACCCCGTTTAACGGATAATTTAGTCTTAGTTCCTGGTACGTTAGCGTTAAGGTTTGACCTAGCAATACAACCAAGTACGAAAATAGAAACTTACACAGTAAACAACGTAGGTCGCAACTTGGTCTCTAAGATGAGAATTAAGTTCGCAGGGGAATCCCTTTTGGACTTAAATAGGTACGACCTGTATACCACGTACAAAGACGTATGGTTGACCGCGTTCGACCCTGCACAAAGGATAGAACAAGGAATCGGAAGCGTTATCCTAAGGAAATTGCGAAGTGATACTAAGACAGCACCTACGGACTCCGGGGCATCGACCGCAGTAGCAGACGCTACCAGAGTAAAAACGGCTTATGGCAGCAAGTACGTGATTCCCTTAGACTTCGAAGTTATTTCTAACCACGGTGTGTATTACCCCAGGCAATTGTCCGAATTACAGTTTGAAGTAACTCTAGCAGACACTACCAACATCCTAGAAATGGAAACAGCACAGGCGGCACTTACTGGTAGTATCCATCCTTATTCTATCACCAATTTAGAATTACAGTACGAGACCGTATACAGCGAAGAACTAGCTCGAAGTGCGGGTATGGAATACAGCTCGGGAAAGGCATTCCTTTACGACCACGTAGTGATGTACAAGACATTTAGCTTCCTGGATAAGACGGACGAGGTTATCAACCAAAGCATTAACCTCCCCCGAAGAAGTCTCACGGGGCTGATGCTGGTGTTTGCCAAACCCTATGGGGCTGGTAAGCGCAACAGTGAAGCCTTCCATAACCCCAACATTACCAACGTGGGGGTAAATATCAACGGAGTACCAAACAAAGTCTACTCCCAGGGGATAAAGCCCGCAGATACGTACAGGGAGGCAATGCGTAAGTTTGGCGACCAGGTGTCTCCTGAGGAATTCTTCAAAGACAAGTATGCGTTATGGATTGACATGCGCACGACGAACGACGAAAGTATGCATGGTCAGGGTCTGCGGCTGGTAAACACCCAGGACGGTATAACATTGGAGATCAAACGCACAAAGAATGCCTCCGCAAGTGATGCGGATAAGATAAACTGCTACATCTTCGTCGTGTCTGACGCGCAGCTAAGCGTAGAAATGAACCAACTTAAAAGCGTTGCATATTAAAAAGTTAAAATATTTCTCAGATATACCATGTTACGCATATTCGAAAACAACAATACCAAACTGCAATGCATAGTGCAAGGCGACAATCTGTACTTCAGAGGAAAGGCGGTTGCCGCGGCATTAGGATATTCCAATGCCAGAGATGCTTTGATTACTCACGTTTCGGATAAATACAAGAAAAGACTGTCTGAGTTAAAAGGGGTCGTGAATCGCGACACCCTTACTATGCAGCCATATTCCGTGTTTATCTCCGAACCTGGTTTGTATGAACTGATATTCAGCTCCAAACTACCCAGGGCCGTAGAGTTTCGCGATTGGGTTTTTGAGAAAGTCCTACCCGCGCTAAGGAAGACAGGCAAATATGAAATTGAAAGGCGTTTTGACGGCCCCAACAAGTTGGTATTTAAGATAGACAACGAATTCGACTTGCATAAAAAGGTGGTGGACTACATCCGCAGGTTTTACCCCCAAATGCTTGTGACCCCTGGCCTAGGAGAACTGCAGGATTCGGACGGCAAACGCATAAAGTGCTGGCAGAAAGGATATCAACGCGGCCAGCCCGATCTGCTCATCTTGAATGCACACGTGCAATACCGTGGTTTCTGCGTAGAGCTGAAGACTCCGAAAGGCAACGGGGTATTATCTGATAGTCAACGTCTACTATTGGAAAGGTATGAGCAGAATGGTTATAAAGTAATGATCAGCAACGACTACGACGACATCTGCAGAGCCATCACAAAGTATGCACAAGGAATGCGTTTACCATGTAGGTGGTGCTGCAAGCGCTTTAGGAACACAGACACTTTAAAGACGCACTTAAAGATATTCCATAGAATATATGGATCAGGACAAATTCAATGAGCTAAAGTTCATACAAACGCACTGGAAGGATTTGGTGGTGGGGGAAATCTATGAGGTAAAGAATTACGTGGTCTTTGAAGACATTGACCGCCTGCGTTTGGTGCTGAAGAATAAAAAAAGGACGTACACCCTTTGGGCGCCCTATAGGATAAGGTACGCCATTGAAGGGCAGGATGTTACCCATGTTATGAGTCATTGTAAGAAGGATGGTAGGTGGATATTTGATATAGTTACGTATGAGCCTGAGTCTCCTCTTAACTCGTAAGTGTCGCTAAGCACCGATGACCTTCAAAGAATGCACTGCCGCAATGAAGGCAGGTGTATTTTTTACGCGGTTTTGGGGTCATACATTCTGCGGTGGGTTCGCACGTAATACAGTCCATATATACCTATGACTATGAGAAATCCCCCAAGGAATGCCATTGCGTGCGCTACCATATATTATATGGGAGGCAAAGGAGGTTAGGTTATTGTTAACTGGACCTGGAAACTAATCTGAAAGGGCCACAGAATGTTAAGATAGGAGGCAAAGGAGGTTAGGTCATTGTTAACTGAGGTCTGAAACTCCTTAGAAACCCTCGTAGAATGTTAAGATAGGAGGCAAAGGAGGTTAGGTCATTGTTAAACAATTAGGGATGTGCCCTTCTTCTCTGACGCATACGCAGCGGTCACACTCCTGTCTCCAATATTCTCTGTTGGTCCATGGGACTCCTTCGATACGTTCAAAGGAAGGAAAGGCGCGGTTCATCTTCCTATGGTAATCTATCCTATTTCTTAGGTATTCCTCTTTATGTTTGCATCTGCTTAAGATATCTCCGCACTGGTAACAATCCACTCCTTCTAAATCATACGCCCTAGAAAGGAATCGGTAACTACCCTCATGTTTCTCCTTATGTGTCTGAAGGCGTTGGCGACTGCTAAGTACCTTACCGCAGAAACTACATTGAGTAGTCCTACGTTTGCAGACGCCCTTTTTCTGGTGTTGTCGCATTCCTCGGACATGGCTGAATTCCTTATTACAATCCCCACAGATCTTACTAGGGGGTATGCAAACTTCCTTCCTTACGTGCTGCTGCATCTTTTGAAGAGTACTGAATTCCTTGCCACAGTTCTCACAGGCCTTACTAACGGGCTTCTTTGTACAAACTCCATGCCGAACATGGTATTGCAGCCTTTGCTTGGCACTAAACACCCTCTTACACATCAGACAGTCCATATATACTTAACAATATCTTATCCTCCATTTGACACCCTATTTAACATTCTGAGGGGGTTTCTAAGGAGTTTCGTACCCTACTTAACGATTACCTAACCCCATTTGACTCACATCTTGACATTCTAAGGCGGTTCTTGAGGAGTTTCAGACCCTACTTAATATCTTATCCCCCATTTGACTCACATCTTAACATTCTACATGGGATATTTCATAAAGTCTGCAACGGACTCCTTAGCCCACGTTGCCATCGTTATCAAAGCGCCAAACCGTTCTGCGCGCTTCAGGCCGGACATTTCATCGTACAATTCCTGCACGCGCTCTTTTAATCGATCAATCTCCTCCCTTTGCATTTCAATGGTGTCTCTCTTATCTTTTATGTCGTTAACGATTCTCTGCACTGCTTCCGTAGGCTCCATATATATTAAGTCATTGTATATTTTCGATGAACCCAGATCACATGCCTTGTAACGCTCTGATAGTAGGACCCACCGGCTGCGGTAAAACGCAGTTCGTCGTGGAGCAGCTATGGGGCCCTTTAGATACCGTTTTGACTACATAGTGCTGCTCTGCCCCACCTATGTAAATAACCGCACCTGGGAAGGCGTGAAAGATGACGACTTCTTTGTGGATATCTTAGACCCTAACGAGTTATCCAACCACCTTAAGTTCTGGCACAAGCAATTCCCTAAAGATACACAAACCTTGCTCATACTGGACGACATTGCCTGCGGGGACGACGTAAAAAGACGCACCTCCGAGTTGGTAAAGCTTGCCTTTAGCGGCAGACATGACAATATCAGCGTTTGGTTGCTCTCGCAGCAGCTTACCAGTGTCTCTAAGCCTTTTAGGGAAAACATAGGTTCACTTGTCGTATTTTATACTCCAAGTAAGAGTGATTTGGAAACCATCCTCTCTGACTACGGTGGCGAGATATCCAAGGAACAACTGCACGAATACATGCGGCATTTAAAGACACACCAACATTCCAAAATGATCTTCTCCTTGAGGTTTCCGTATTCCATAAAGATCTGCGACCTTTAACTCCTAATGTATATGGAGATTGAGCAGTTGATAGATGAAGTCCCCACACAGCTAGATGAAAGTAACCTTAAAGAACAACTTAACATCCTTGTGTCTTCGGGGAAGTGTAAGGAAATAATAGGCAAGGAGTTGACGCATGAGCAAGTTAATAAGTTGTCAGAGGAGGAGGTTAAGAAGTTCCATAAGAGGTACGAAGCCGCCCTTGCAAGTAAAACCACAAACGCCGTAGCAGACTCCGCTATTAAGCTGGCCACCAAACTTCTTGGACTTGCGCTGCCCATAGACGACGTGGAGGCACTTCAGAAGGATATAAGCGAGGACTATGTCATATCCCAAGAACTTAAAATAACCTGTGGGTGGTTGTCTTTGAAGTGCGGCAAGTTAATGGCAGTCGCATCTTTGGGACTTCACGTAGCTCAGCACGTCGACTTGAAGGAGGTACTGGTGTCTTGGAAGGACTACAAGAAGGACAAAGAAGTCGATAGGATATTCCGCGCTGCCCTTGCTGATGTACCTAGTCAAGTCGATGTAAGTCCTTCTGAAGTCATCACAAGTTCTTAGTCAAGTCACCTCAAGTACTTAGTCAAGTCGTCGTCAAGTCCTTAGTCAAGTCACCTTAAGGACCTAGTCAAGTCGTCCGTAAGTCATCGTCAAGTCACCACAAGTACTTGTTTAAGTAGTCGTCAAGTCGTCATCAAGTCATTATCAAGTTACTTGTCAAGTCCTTCAAGTCCCTAATATAAGATGAGTGACACCGAAACAAAGGCGGAAGAAACCCCTCAAGTAGATAAGCAAATTACCAAGCCCAAAGCTCCGGGCAGAGTCGCTGCGCGGAAGAAGCTTGCGGAGATGAACAGGAAGAACAAGGCAAAGAAGGAAAAAAAGGAAGAGGAAAAAGAAGAGGAATCCTGTATTAATCCAGGATACATCATTGGCGCGTTGGGAGTTGTTATAGCAGCAGGCAGCCTCTACTTACAGTGGCGGGCCGCCAAACCAAAAGTGGAATTCAAGGCCGTGCATGTGGAGGCTCCTAAGAAGAGCAGGATACCTGAAATGGAATAACCTTCTCGCTCTGTAATATAATGTCTACCGCATTGAAAACTGTTGAAGAAGCAGCTATCATTACTTCCATCGTTGCGGGTATTGGTTGGGTAGGTAAGAAAGTGCTCAAAGAAGACTTTACTGAAAATCCAAGCAAGAGCTTCGCTGGCTTTGCTAAAATGACCGCCGCTGTAACTGCAGCTGTAATGTTGAAGGACTACTTACAGAAGGAGAAGTACTTGCCTAAGATATAAATGGTCAGCGTGGTCGCAGGTGGTGTTATTGCAGCGTTAGCATTCACTGGAGCTAATTATGGTGGTCAATATTTGGATAGATTAGTTAGAGGCAACAAAAGCGATGCTGAAAGAAAGAGACACGATTTGGCGCTGGAGAAATATCAAAGGGATGTGGCAGCTTGGAATAAAAAAAAAAGACAAGCTTACAGGGATTGGTTGGATAAGAACTACCAAGACAAGATGCAGGCGGATAAGAACTTCGAAAACACAGACTACGCCTTTAAACTTTATGCACAAACACACCCTGACTTTAGGATTAGCAAGCCTCAATTTAAGAATTACTACCAGCCGTCAAAGAAACAAAAAGACAATGAGTTGGTCTTCGTAGGAGTCGCAGGGCTGGCAGGAGGTGCCGCCTTGGCGTATTTAGTTTGAGCGACGCGAAGCATGAGCGTCTAATATATAATGATCGTCTTTTTGGAAAGCGACAAGAATGACTTTACCACTTATTTGAATCCCCCCATCAAAGCCCATACGGTTCAGTTGGTCAGTTGCTCTTTGTACAACTCTTGGTATAATTTGATCAATGGCATGGTCACCGTGCATAAGGGGTCTAACAATTATCAAGGTGAAATGCTCCCAGATGGACATTACACGCCAATCACACTGGCAAAAGAACTAGCTAAGCGCGGTTATACTCTCACCACAGGGTTGCCGCACGAAATGACCTTCAAACATAATCTTCCTAACAATTTCTCGGTAACCCTAGGAAAAGCTGACGCATTGGGATCTTTACTAGGTGTCTCAGGCAAGGAAATTACCAACACAGCAGTTCCCGTAAGTTGGAAAGTCGCATCCTCTTACGAAGTCTATTGCGATTTGGCCCACAGTTACAGCAACGGAAAAAAGTCCACTCTTATGTCTAAGTTTTCACCCAAAGGTAATCCATTTGAACTGGTAGAATACACGCCCATTTCTTTAAACTATGACTTGCCTTGTGATTTGGTAGAAAGCATAAACATAAACAAAGTGGATGGAAAGACTGTGGATTTCAGCGGACGTAAGATCAATCTCGTCTTGGAATTCATATAATGGGTCGAACTGAGGACAAACTTAAGAGGATTTACTACGGGCCCGAAGGCTATTGGAGAGGAGTGGCGGCTATCAAGAAACTCGCAGCCGCAGCCAGGGTATCCGACGAAACGGCTAAGAATTGGTTAAAGAAACAAACTATCTGGCAGGTTTATCTTCCCGTACCCAAGTACATTCCCAGGCCCAGCTTTACCGTAAATACCCCTAACGAAGTTCATCAGGCGGATTTGCTTTTCTTACCACATGACACGGTGAGAAGAAAGACCTATAGATACGCTTTGACCGTGGTTGATATCGCAAGCAGATACAAGGACGCCGAACCCATAACCAGCAAGGATTCTGGGGAAGTCGCAGAAGCCCTAAGTAGGATTTATAAGCGCGTCTTGAAATGGCCTAAGCTGCTGCAAGTGGATGCGGGGACAGAGTTTATGTGTGTGGTTACCAAGACCCTGAAAGACCACGACACTAAGATAAGGAGAGCCAAAGCAGAGTACCACAGGGGTCAGAGCATCGTGGAAAGATTCAATAAAACCCTGGCCGAGCGTCTCTTTGGATACCAGTATTGGAAAGAGTTGGAAGATCCCTCCAAACGCAACAAGGAATGGACTCAGAGGCTCCCCACGGTCGTCGCGGCTTTGAATAACGAGGCGGCCAGGGCTACGGGAATGAAACCCAAGGACGCCATAAAAAAGAAGCACGTGGAACACAAGTCCTACGTCAGAAGTTCGAGGGCGGTCTTCCCCCATGAAAAGAAATTAGATAATGTCACGGTCCGATATCTCTACGGGCCGGGTGAATTAGAGGGAGGATCCAAAAGAGCTACGGATCCTAATTGGTCTTTGGAAACTTACCAGATCCGAAGTGTAATAGCTAAGAAGGGTCAGCCAATCTTGTATTATCTTCACGATGGTCCCGCGCGCGGGTTCGTCAAAGAAGAACTGATTATTGTGTGATGCCCGAATGCTATCGTGTGCACTCCGTCATCGCACATCCATCGCTTACCGTCAAATGCAGACAGTGACACCTTCTCCTGCGTGACGCTATGTATCTGATGACCGTAGCTGCGCAGGCTGTTCATCTTGTGCCGCTGTTCCTTGCGTGTTCGTAATACGTTCAAGTAGGACTCGTGCGTAATGTCCTTCTTAACCACGTATTTTTTTACGCCTTTGGCTTTCTTTTCTACGCCGTCTAACTTTAGCACGCTGTACATCTTTGGTTTCAGACCCACGTACTCTACTATGGGTTTTCCTAACATCTCGTCTTTCATCTTTCCTATTACCTTCTTGTTCTTTGCGCTGTAAAGGAAGTGCTCCTTCGGGTAACCGCTGGTGTCGTACTATTCTATGTCTTCGACGCAATCCTGGTAGACGTCTTCCGTCTGCACTTCTAGTATCAAAGAGTCGGTGTCCGTGTACAGGAGGCGACAGCGGTCTCCGTACTTTGGCTTTAGTTTGTCGTAGTAAAACTCATACATGAGCAGCTTTGATAGGTCTAACACTGTAAACCCTGTGTATACGGCTTTATTCAGGAGCAGGTTCGCCTTCTTCATATGAATCACGTAGAAGTTCAGCATTTCTACGTATCTAAAGAAGCCCGGCTGTGACACGTATGCTTCTGCTTCCTCTTTGGTGCTGACTATTTTTACGCTTACGCGCTTGCGGATGTTCTCCATTGTCTTTCCGAACACGCTGTTGTTCATCAGTTTGAAGAGGTTTTTCTCGAAGTCATTCTTCGCTGCGGTACGCTTTTGCGTGTTAAAGTCTGGTGCTAAGGGGAACTCGTTGTGTTCGTCGTGCAGATGCTCTGGGTACTCCAGATCCACTTCTAGAATGTAACCCTTGTCTTCCTCCTTTCCTACCTGCATGTAGAAGTCTATGGGTCGCACGGTGTCCCATTCGAAGTCCCTCACAGGCAAGTACTGTGACATTGCCCAACCGTATAGATTATTTGCATCCAGGTAGTAAATGTATGTAGTTGGTTTCTCTGGGTCGTGCTCTACTAAGGGGTTGTTTGCGCGGGCGTAACGTCTGCTGGGCCCGCAAACGCCACCACGAATACCGTCTTCCATAAACCGGTACATGTCGTACGCCGTTAGCAAATCCAGTTGCGCGTTTGTCTTCTTTAGCAGAGCGCTCCAGCTGAGTCCAGGAGCCGTGTAGAAATTCGCGGGATCCAACCCGTAGTACTCCATTGCCATCTTTCTAAAGCTCTGGAAAACATCTGCGAGCAGCACTACGTCAGACCTTAGGTAAATGTCGTGGTAATCCCCCATATTCTCACAGGAGTACTTTTCCCACAAATTTAAGGCGTGCTGGTACTCTTCGTCCTTTATGCCTGACTCATTTAAACTGCTGTAGAATCTCTGTTTAGGTGGTAGGGGCTCTTCAAAGCGCTCCCAGGAGTCCATGTACTCGTATGGGTAAACTCCTTTCCTTTCCGCGCCGTATTGACTGGAAATGGGAAAGTTGGTGTTGTACTTTACGAGGTTTGCTAAGGAGTCCGCCATAAACTGCTGCGAATCTAAGAACTTTAGCTTACCCACAGTTACAGACATGTAACGCTCTTTGTTATTAGGAATACATTTGACGTCGGATCCGTCTGTTCCCTGAAGGAGTAAATGGGAGTCGTAACCGCGAAGGTTGTGAAAGAACACGGGAATTTCCATGTCTGGATTTACTTTGAAGTTTATATTGCATTTCCAATGAGCCGCTCCTCTGTATTTACCCGTGATGTGGCAGTGATCTCTAACCTTATCCACATAGAAGTCTTCAACGAATGCATTATGACAGTGAATGCAGTGCGTGGAGGGCTTTCCTGGCTTCTCACCTTTCTTAGCATACTTCCCGCATTTAAAATGAGCTTCCCCTAGATACTTTCCATCTTCGTCCCACGCTTTCTTGGCTTGTCTTCCGAACTGAAGAAGCGTATGCTGGCAAATGTGGCATTTCTTTGCCTTGGTAAAAGCCTCCTGGTTCTCTTTGGTAAATTCCATCTTCTTTGGACACCTTAATTGTTCTCTTATCTCTTCCTCCTCTTCTCGCAATGCTTCCAGAAACTTATTAGCTGCGTTCTTACCTCGGTAAATCACAGGGGGGTTTGCTTTGCCATCTGATCTGACTACTATGTAACCAAAGGAGCAGATCTCGTGTAATCCTACCTTATTCGTGGCACCACGTTTCTGCTCTTCCTTAGTTATTAACGCTTCGAAGTCTGCGTATATCACGTAAGGCACCTGCATCTGCTTTTGGTGGTCTGCGTATGAAAGCTCTTTGTTGGCAGGCATCTGGATCCGTTGTGCCACTTCTTCGACTCCTCGGCAGATCTCGTCATGGTTCTTTAAGGCTTTTAGGGAGGTAAATGACAGTAAACAACAGTCACAGAAGTACTTTTTGCCTTTGTGCTTAGTATGTCTGTAGAATAGTCTGCTTAGAAGTTTAACCCATGAGTAGTGCCCGCCGTGGTAGAATAAATGTACGCGCTCTCCTTTGCGTTTTGACAGGACTAACGGTACTATCGTTTGGTCTCTGATTCCATAAACGTTAATTGCTAGATCATTTTCCTGCTCGAATATCGGTATGTCTATCAGCTGCATGGGAAATTCCACGCCGTCCCACTCCAAGTCATCTTCTGGGTACTTACTCGTCCTACAGGGATCCTTCTCTGCTGGATACAGTGCAGACCTGATTGCCCACATAAAGCATCTGTTATCGTCATTCTTCACGTTTACGATGCCTTTTTCCTTTCTACCCACGCTCGTAGTGGTACGTAACTTCCTCCTCGTATGGATACGTACCTTGCCATGCTAACCTCCATTCCTTCAACCTCCTCCACTGTCCAACCTGATCCTTCAAAGTAAAGTAGAAATGATGCGTTCGGTGTGTATATAATGAATCAGAGAAAAATAAGAGAAAAATATCATATGCCCTTGGCAGGATTTGAACCCACGTCTTCGGTATTCTAGTCCGATGTGTTAACCACTACACTACAAGGACCAACCACGCTGGTAACGCAGCCAGAATATGAAATGTAGGGTATTCGTGAGGATCCCAGAGCGATATTTTTTCTCTATAGGTAAGTTGAACACCGTAAATGTACGCAGATAATAGACATAGTAAAGTAGAAATGATGCGTTCGGTGTGTATATAATGAATCAGAGAAAAATAAGAGAAAAATATCATATGCCCTTGGCAGGATTTGAACCCACGTCTTCGGTATTCTAGTCCGATGTGTTAACCACTATACTACAAGGACCAACCACGCTGGCAACGCAGCCAGAATATGAAATGTAGGGTATTCGTGAGGATACATTTACATTTACGTACATTTACGGTGTTCAACTTACCTATATAGAAAAAATATCGCTCTGGGATCCTCACGAATACCCTACATTTCATATTCTGGCTGCGTTACCAGCGTGGTTGGTCCTTGTAGTGTAGTGGTTAACACATCGGACTAGAATACCGAAGACGTGGGTTCAAATCCTGCCAAGGGCATATGATATTTTTCTCTTATTTTTCTCTGATTCATTATATACACACCGAACGCATAATTTCTACTTTACTATGTCTATTATCTGCGTACATTTACGGTGTTCAACTTACCTATAGAGAAAAAATATCGCTCTGGGATTCTCACGAATACCCTACATTTCATATTCTGGCTGCGTTACCAGCGTGGTTGGTCCTTGTAGTGTAGTGGTTAACACATCGGACTAGAATACCGAAGACGTGGGTTCAAATCCTGCCAAGAGCATATGATATTTTTCTCTTATTTTTTCTGATTTATTATATACACACCGAACGCATCATTTCTACTTTACTATGTCTATTATCTGCGTACATTTACGGTGTTCAACTTACCTATAGAGAAAAAATATCGCTCTGGGATCCTCACGAATACCCTACATTTCATATTCTGGCTGCGTTACCAGCGTGGTTGGTCCTTGTAGTGTAGTGGTTAACACATCGGACTAGAATACCGAAGACGTGGGTTCAAATCCTGCCAAGGGCATATGATATTTTTCTCTTATTTTTCTCTGATCCTTTCTTGGTATAGTTAGACAGCGACTCCATAATTGCTTCTAAGGCTTCACTGAGTGACCTATCCAAATTCGTGGATTCTAATATGACTAACGACTTTGATCGCAACATTGCTGCCGTCGTTACCTCGTCTTTTGACAAACTTACCTCCACCATTATGCTTGCTTTCAACGCTCCTAATTCTTCTATACCTTTTCGGAGCGTCCTTTTAACCTTCCTTTCTGACTTTCGCCAAAACTGTCTAACGTCAATCTCACCGTTACCGGGTATCGACACCGTTTCAAAGTTGCTTTGGGATTCCATCTATATAATAGGAAATATTTTATACCTAATACCAAGCACTTTTTAGGTCGTCGTAGTCGTACTCACAATACTGGCAATGCCAATACAGTTTTACCTTAGTCTCAAACTTCTTACCACACTTACAATCATAGCTGCTCATACACTTCGTCTTCATTTTCAAATGCTTCTTTAAGTCTGCTTCTTTCTTAAAAGTTCTCTTACATTCTTCGCACTCCATATATAAACTAACATATTTGCGCTGTTGCCCTCAACCACACTTGGAGTGGGGATTGTCCGTAGGTGAATTTTTGACACGGGTCTTGCCCGTGTTGAGATTGCGCTGAAACCCCCATTCCCTATACTACTGTCGCTGCCCACATAAAGATGATTACTTAAGGAATCGCATAGATTACCATAAGAAGATAGTCCGTACTTTCCCCTCTTTTGAACGTAAAAGGGAGTATTGGAGGCAGGAGTGTGATCGTTGTGGTTGTGTCAGAGAAGAGGAACATATCTTCAACTGTTTTAACAATGCCAACATTCTAAGACATGGGTGACTTAACAAAGATTTAACCTCATCGTCAACATTCTGAGACACTTTTGAAATAGTTTCCGGGGTGACAAAGATTTAACCTCATCGTCAACATTAAATATATGATAGTCTACGCAATAGCATTTCTTGGCGGATTTATGATCGTCTTAGGTATATATGGATTGTATTACATGCGAACCCCCAGCAGAATGCATAACCTCCTTAATACTGACTCCCCGACCGCGTAAAAAATACAACTGCCTTCATTACGGCAGCGTATTCCCCGAAGAATCCTTTGTGGGGCATTGGTGTCCCGCTGACCCAAAGGCGCAACGAACCCTACTAGACATTATGAGTGAAGAGGAGACTCAGGCTCATACGTAACTACGTCAAATACCCACCTACCATCCTTTTTACCATGATTCATAACATGGGTAACGTCCTGCCCCTCGATGGCGTACCTTATTCTATCGGGCGCCCAAAGGGTATACGTCCTTTTTTTATTCTTTAAGACCAAACGCATGCGGTCGCGGTCTTCGAAGACCACGTAATTCTTCACCTCGTAGATCTCCCCTATGGCCAGATCGCGCCAGTGCGTCTGTATAAACTTCAGCTCATTGAATTTGTTCTGGTCCATATATCCTATGGAATATTTTAAAGTGCGTTTTAAAAGTGTCAGTGCTTTTAAAGCGCTTGCAGCAGCACCTACATGGTAAACGCATTCCTTGTGCATACTCTGTGATGGCGCGGCAGATATCGTTGTAGTCGTTGCTGATCAGCAGCTTGTAACCATTCTGCTCATACCTGAAACCACGGTATCGCACGTGTGCATTAAGGATGAGCAGATCAGGTTAACCGCGCAGATATCCTTTCTGCCAGCACTTTATGCGTCTGCCGTCGCTTTGCCTAGGCCAGGGGTCACGAGCATTTGGGGGTAAAACCTGCGGATGTAGTCCACCACCTTTTTATGCAAGTCAAACTCATTCTCTATTTTGAATATCAACTTGTTGGGGCCGACAAAGTGCCGTTCTATCTCATACTTACCAGTCTTCCTTAGCGCTGGAAGGACTTCCTTAAAGACCCATTTGCGAAACTTAACGGCTTGCGGTAACTTAGAACTAAATATCAGCTCGTACAAGCCGGGCTCGGTTATGAACATGGAATGTGGTTGTTCATTAAGGGAGCGGTGGCTTACAGCCCCCTTTAAATTATCCCACCTTTCTTTGCACTCCTCAGAAACGTGCTCCTTAATTGCGTCCCTAGGGCGCTCATAACCTAACGCGGCTGCCACCTATTTTCCCTTAAAGTACAAAGTTTCGCCTTGCACTATGCATTGCAGTTTAATGTCGTTGTTTTGAAATACGCGAAGCATATTATACGTAAGGAATATTTTAATCTTTTCAATATGCGACACTCTTTAGTTGGTTCATTTCTACGCTTAGCTGTGCGTCACTAACTACGAAGATGTAGCAGTTTATCTTAGTAGAATCGCTGGCATGCTTGGTGCGCTTGATCTCCAATGTTATACCATCTTGGGTGTTTACCAGCCGCAGACCCTGACCGTGTATGGATTCGTCGTTGGTAGTGCGCATGTCAATCCATAGGGCATACTTATCCGTGAAGAACTCCTTTGTGGCAATTTGGTCGCCAAACTTTTGCATTGCTTCCCGGTACATGTCTTCCGGTTTTATCACTTGGGAGTAAACCTTGTTGGGTACTCCGTTGATATTCACGCCGACATTGGTAATGTTGGGGTTAAAGAACGCCTCGGAGTCGCGCAATCCTGCTTTGTATGTCTTTGCGAACAGTAACATTAACCCCGTTAGACTGCGTCGTGGTATATTAATACTTTGGTTGATGACCTCTTCGACGTTGTTCGTGAAGCTAAACGTCTTGTACATCACTACGTGGTCGTAAAGGAATGCTTTACCAGCACTGTATTCCATGCCTGCGCTACGAGCAATCTCTTCAGAGTACACGGTCTCGTACTGCAGCTCCAAGTTCTTGATAAAATAGGGATCTACGGCCGATCCGATTACGTCCTTTCCTTGCAGGATGTTGGTCGTATCTGCTAAGGTTACTTCGAACTGCAGTTCAGAAAGCTGCCTGGGGTAATACGCGCCATGGTTTGTTATTACTTCAAAGTCCAATGGGAATACATATTTGGTACCGTAGGCTGTCTTTATTTCATCTTCTCCGGAGGCGCCGGAGGTTTCGCTTCTTACCTTAAGTATGGCTTCGCTTGCTATTCCTTGTTCTATCTTTTGCGCGCGGTCAAACGCCGTTAGCCACAGATCCTTGTATGTGGTGTAAAGATCGTACCTGTTTAAGTCTAAAAGGGACTCACCAGCAAACTTGATTCTCATCTTAGAAACAAGATTCCTACCCACATTATTAACGACATAACGCGTGTCTGCTGTATCTGGCTGAACCGCTAGGTTAAACCTTAGTGCTAAGGTGCCGGGCACCAATACTAAGTTATCCGTTAGACGGGGTACGCCTACGTACAGGGTTTCTCCTGGTGTGGCGCTAGAAGGTGTAAAGGTGACCCGGTGAAAGGTGCGTTCTGCTTTCAGTCCGCCAACCTGCTTAGGAAATACATTGGGGTTTAACTTTGAGCTTATCATATATAATGGAGGTAAATGAAACTACTGACTTTGACCCTCTTACCGAAGAAGGTCAAGCTGACATTAATGATGAAGATTATAATGAGTTAGTCTCAATTAAGGGCATGACCCGCGAGAGCGTCTGGGAGCGGCTTCGAAATATGACCGGAGGTTCCGATGGAGCTACTAGGGCCTGGCGTGCCCTTAAAGAAAAGTGGTCGTCGAGAAACCCAGGAAAATCTATTCCTGAGTACTTACGGATGGAAGAATTAGACACCACAAGCCCGAGGGTCGAAATGCTAAGCGGGGCCATCGACGCCGTAAGAGAACAATATCCAAATGTAAACCTGGCTCTTTTGGATTTCCAAGTAGGAGAAAAAGGTCAAATCCAAGTTCGACACTATGGTATAGAAAAGTGGTACGACTTTTATCAAAGAAGGTCGCCTACATTAATTAACAGTGGCCTTACGAAAGAAATAAAGACAGGATTGGGAACTCCGAACCTAACAATAATGTCCGACATAAGTCGGGGGGAAACTGTAAGGCTCCAAGAAGAATTCCTTCAGAAATACTAATTACCAAGTTACAGAAGGACAATTGAATCCCTTAACGCAATAATTAATAGTCATCGAGAAAGACTCCAACAATTAGAAACCACTGAAGAGGAAAAAACCAAAGAACTCAAAGAACTTCCGCCAAATAGTGACGCGACTGGAGGCTTGATGAGTCTCTTACGAAACGTAAGATCCGAAAAGGAAGCACTTCGAAAGGAAATACAGGAAAAAGAGGCAACCATTAACGACCTTACACGACAAAGCAACCTCGATGGGGAGCACCATTAATGAAAACTTCGAAGCCCTCCAAGAGGAAAACCAAGAATTGCAGGAGCGCATAGAAGATTTTTGGAAGACGAATTCATGAGACAAATCAGGCTTACTACTGAAAGTCATGCCGCCGAAACTGCAGCCTTTAGAGCTCGGTTCTCTAGGCTGCTACAAGAAAAAGGCTCAGCAAGAAATCGGCTAATGGCTGCTTTGGGTGAATTGGCGGGAAAAGACTCAAAACTACAGCGCTTGGGAAAAGAATTAATGGAGTCCGTTGACAGAGAAAGGCAATTAATGGTGGACAAGGCCGTCAAAGACTTGGAATGGCAAATAGAACGACAGCAGGAGGTAATCAACGACCAGACTCGCCCCGAAGAAGAAAGGGAAGCTGTCCAAAGGGAAGTGGATGCCCTTGAGGTGAGAGTCGCGGAATTACAAGCGCAAAAAGATGATCTGAAAAGAGAATTGGGGCTTACCATCAAGGAAAAGATAAAAAGAGCCCTGGTGAAATATGGTATTCCGCTGGCATTTGCGGTCGCCATTTCAAGCGTAGTAGGTGTGATCCTTAGCTCCCTTAAGGCTACGGGCGCAGGTGTAAAGGCAGTAGGTAAAGGACTAACGAACTTAGGAAAAAAGATGGCAGCCGCTTTACCAGGGCTGCTGGGTTCTGTCGTTTCCTTAGCACTTAGGGCCGGCGGAGAACTGCTGAAGTTCTTGGGTAACAATATTTGGATCTTAGTTGTCGCTATCGGCGTGGTATTCCTGAAGAAGATGAAGGGTTAATCTTGTCCTTATGTCTTACCGGGGGCTTGTCATCGTCGGGCATTCGAGGCATCCTCGACTGGGGATAAGTAAAGATAGTATTCGCACCGCCTTGGTAATTTGGTGCGAGCGGCAACACGCTTATAGTGCTAATGGCCTTATGACACCAAGCAGCATCTACGGCAAAGCTCTTCAGGCCATTTATCCTTGCGGGGCCATCATCGGGGAGCATTTGCAGCTTAGCACATTTGCAATTAGCTGTCATATGAAAAGTAACTGGAGTAAGATCTTCTCCGCTTAATGGAGGGGGCTCCGACGAGAAATGGGCTGGGTTCCTAGTATTATTTTTCGTCCTATAAGGCAGCAAAGGATGGTTATTCTCATCGACAAGCCTAAACCCCACGTTTGCACCCGATCCCGTGTTAATGGTAATGGTACAAATGACTAACGCTAGACCCCCAACTTCGATCCACATCCCGGTATCGAGCCACTTATTACCCTCATCGTAAGCCTTTTCGTCTAAACGGTAAATGTAATGCGTTTCGCTCAAGTGCGGATTCATATATTTAAAGACTAACCACCGTAAGAGTGCTAATAGTGGCATGATTATAGGCAGCATTTCTTTGATCGTGTATGCTATTTACCGTCGCTACACCCGTGTCGTCTACGCGAAATTGCAGCTTTACTTTACTTTACATATTATTAACTTCTTTCCTGAGTAGTTCAAGTCCACAGACATCCCAGTGACATCAACCCAAGACGCTTGGGAGTATTTTTTCTCGCCTGTGTAAGTCGTATAAACGCAATCCATTCCGGATACGTAGGGGTTGTTCATCGAGTAGTATAGGGAATGGGGGTTCCAGCGCAATCTCAACACGGGCAAGACCCGTGTCAAAAATCCACCTACGGAAACAACCCACCCCAAGTGTGGTTGAGGGCAACAGCGCAACCACTTAAATATGTTAGTCTATATATGGAGTGCGAAGATTGTAAGAGAACTTTTAAGAAAGAAGCGGATTTGAAGAAGCATTTGAAAATGAAGACGAAGTGTATGAGCAGCTATGATTGCGGATGTGGTAAGAAGTTCGATACGTAAGGTTAAATTGTTTTGGCATTGTCAGGACTGTTATAAGAGTGTATAGAATCCCATCGTTTCGACAACCATTTTCAACAACCTTTTCTACTTCCACACGGGCATTCCTGGCAGACACATTTCGCGCAGGAAAAGTTTTTTTTTGTGTCCACTGCGCTGGTAGCAAGGGTCTCCAATTCGTTCCCCTTGCACTATCTTTGCCGTGGTAGCTGTGCCAGAGTAGCCACGTAGCCTGGTATACGAATTCCTTGTATTGTCCTTTGCGCTCTGTAGAGACCCTCCAAGATCTCCAAAAGTAGTTGTATTGTTCGTTGTTTTCCCAGCATGCATACGGTGTACGAAGAGGAAGTCAAAGAAATAGAGGACGAAGTAGAGGAAGTATCCACAAAAATAGACTGGCAAATAGCAGGGAATTTACTATTTGCAGCTGTGAGCATTGGTACCATCGTTTGGTCCCACATGCAAGCACCACCGCCCAAAGTCGTCTACTACACACCACCAACCGCGACGGATCCGAAACCAAAGAAGACTTCTAAGATTCCGGAGATGGAGTAGGAAGGGTGTCGATCTGGCCGACAGCCTTTGCGGGGGTATAGACATGTACAATTCTGTCCTTCCTTTTGTTGGCAGTAGTCTTTTCCCTGCCTATTTTGCAGTACAGCGGCGGCCGCTGCGTCCAGTCTATCTGCTGTTTGTCCAGGAAGTGTCCCCAGACCGGAGTAGTAGCTTGCTTCACAGTGCAGCCCTCCAATACGCACGCGGGGCACCTTTCAGAAAGGAACAGGATGGTGACGGCCAGGTGGCATGTCCCTTGGTACTGCATAGCCCAGTATCTTGTAGTCCCCAGGGGGTATTTCTTGCATTCGATGTATTTTGCAACCTCCAAAGAACAATCTACACAGATTGTCCGTTCTTCTGGATATTCTATCCAATGTTTTCCTATACTTTTCCAACTCCGCCTCTATTTGCTTCCTCTCCTCTTCCTTCTGTCGCAGAATGGTGTTTTTCTGCTCCAAGAGTTCTGCGTGGTATCTCTTCGTGGCTTCTACCCACTCGTCTCCTTCCAAATCGTCCCGTATGTCTTCCAATCTTTGCTGTCGTTTTCTTTTGGATAGGAAGGAAATTCTGCGCTCCGTAGGCACTTCTAGTATTCCGAAGAGACTCTTTTCTACTCCAATCCTTTGTGCCTTCTTCGTGCGCCAAACCCACTCCACGTGTTCCGTAGTTGGAAGGAAGTCTGCGATCGTAGGAGGATTTTTGTGCACGTGGGTGGGCTTGTTAGACTCCGACAATACGGTGGGGGAATCTTTGGTGTAGCATCGCAGTGGAGCTATTTCCACGGGTTCCATAACGAGTACGTCTATGCGGAATATGGGACATCTGCGCAGACCAAACTCTGCTATAGTCCAAAGTACGCACTGCTCCCATTTGTCGTTGCCTCGCACTCGTATGCCGGCTATACGACCCGTTCCCGCATGGCAGTACCAAGCGAGGAATATTTCTTTCGTCTCCTCGCAACAAATGCACAAGCATCTGTCCAAATGGTCCGCAAGCGCCAACCACATATTCTTCGGCGGCTGTACTACGAATATGTCTTCTAGGGGTTCTATGGTTTCCGCAATGGCGTTGGTGTGGGTTTTGGAGAAATCCCTACCATAGATGGATATTTCCACTCTGGTGCATCCTCTTGCTTGCACGTCTGGGTGCAGGAATGTTCTACGCAGGTGTTCGTTGGGACAATCCACGTACTCTGCCAACTTTGCGCCTACCGGATTTTGCACTTCCCCGGCTTCGAAGTTGGATACTATTTTGTTGTATATTTTCGTGCGTTTGTTGTCTTCCATCCAAGTACAAACGTGTCCACCCACTTGGTGCGTGTTGTCCAAGATGGTGACTTTGCGCCAACCTACTTCTCCTTGCATTTCGTAGCCCAGCTGTCGCAGTCTGCGCACCAAAGCTTTTCTGTCTAAAGTACCCGAGAAGTCCTGTGTGTAGTCTATGGAATAGATACCATAGCCGTGCGCATGCAGCAAAGTAGCAAAGTGGGGCATCTTTTCCTCCACGACTTCTATGGACAACTCCGAGGTGTCGACTTTGGCTACGAAGACAGCTGCGTGTTCTCCGTGCAGACCCTCCCACTTGGCTGCCAAATGGCAGACGCGATCTACTATCTTTCACTGCCTGCAGCTGTGTACTATTTGGACATGCAAGAAGGTACCGAAGGCGTCTTGGGTCGTAGTGGATATTTTGGAGACCAGCGTTTTTGCGTTTCTGCATATGCGTCCATACATTTCGTTCTCTGCTACAAACCCGTATACAAACACATCGTCTACAAACGGTGGTAGGCTGGACAGCGGCTGCAGGCTGGTAGTACCTTCGTTTCCGCGCAAATAGTCGCACTTGGATATGTCTGGCAGTAGGTTTCCATCCTGTGCGTTGTCCAGCAGCAAATGTGCTAGTACTCTACTCTTTGCACGTATACCCATCTCCTGCAATGTTGTCGAAATACTCTGTTGCTTTTCCATGCTATATATAGTAGTAGAAGCTTTTGGACTACTATAGCGGTACCGCGGCAAAGATAGTGCAAGGGGAACGAATTGGAGACCCTTGCTACCAGCGCAGTGGACACAAAAAAATACTTTTCCTGCGCGAAATGTGTCTACCAGGAATGCCCGTGTGGAAGTAGAAAAGGTTGTCGAAAATGGTTGTCGAAACGATGGGATTCTATACACTCTTATAAAATATTGGAATGTACGTCAACTGCATTGGAAACTCCACTCCATCCCACTCTAAATCGTCTGTGGGATACTTACTTGTTCTACAGAGATCCTTTACTGCTGGGTACAGCGCGGATCTACAATATCACTCCAATGAGATGAACGCTGAAAACTTTAGACTTAACAAAGCGAATTTAATCCTGGCTTACTTGGAAGGCCAGACAAAACACTATGAAAACGTTAGAAAGAAATACGTCAGAGCCCGCAGTACGCTACATAAAATTGCGATAACTACAGGATCCATGTCCGTAGCATTAACAGGCACCGGTGTTGCTACTTCGCTTACTGGCCCTGGAATAGTTGTTGGGGTTCCTTTGGCCGGCGTTGGGGCAGCCTGTGGTATCATTTCAGCAGTTGCTACGGGCATTATGAAACAGTTGTCAAGCAAAATATCCAAGCATGACACGACAATAGCTCTGTCAAGGGCTAAAGTAAATACGATTACTGACCTTGTTTCAAAAGCTTTGCGTGACAGAGAGATAGACGACGTAGAATTCTCGCTTATCTTAGCCGAAGAGGAGAAATACAAGAAATTAAAGATGGACATAAGGAATAAAAAAACAGTCGTAAAAGATCTTTCCGAGGAATCTCGCAAGAATATCTTTCAAGAAGCAAAAGAGGAGCTTCAAAGAAAACTCGCTCAATAAATATTTGTTTTGAAAAGAGCGTGACAGGATTCTATTTACATATCGAACGACAGTCTGGAAATCATGCGTAGTCATTGACGTCAGCACATACCTGAGCGCCCTAACAACGAAGCCTCCAAAAAGTAAATTTCAAATCTACTTTCAAACTCGCTGGTTGTTAAGGCGAAGGGGTATGATCGGAATGTTGTATATTGTCTTACACGTGAACAACTCATTATTCTTTCTCGGTACGCCACTTCCGCCACGTGAAAGTAAAAACCCGACTCGCAGCCGTCATCATGACACACATTATTACATCATCGCCTTGGAATCCATCCTAACAGGGGGTGGTTGGGGTCTATTTCGTAAAATATTTCGTAAATTACGTCAGGGTAATAAGGAATATCCTTTTCCAGCCGACAAAACATCCACTCGGCTCTGCTCATATCAGAAACCTCAGGAATAGAGTTACCGGTAATTTCAGACAAAAGATAGGGACTAGCTTTGTAATATTTCCCTAGCTTTAATTTTTTCAGCGTTTTCCGTAGACTTTGTGGCGTTGGTTTTTGTAAATGGTCTATGATTTTCTTCTTTACTTCGTCGTCTAAATATACCGGTATATAACCTTGAATGTGACTCATCCAATCCCTAAAGTATTTTATTCTTTTGTATGGTGTCTTCATACAACCTCCGTTGGCGTAATACTGCTCTCTAGTAGCATTTGGTACGGCGTTTCGAATATTCTTACCACACTCGTAACACTGTGCTGACGTGTCGTTTCCTATTTGCATTTTCTTACCACAACACCAGAAACCCTTGGGCTTGGGTATATTAACTTTGTGTCTTAGACAAATTATACAGAAATCATTCACAAACTCTTTACATTCGTACATCGTATATCCAACAAAATATTTTAACCTCCGTTTGCGCAGTAAGGGAATAGGCGCGCGGGTAAAACCCGACGCGGACGCATAGTTTTTGATTGCTTAAATCGCCTGTAATACCCGTGAAATTCGTTGTTGGTTGGTTTGAAAATCGCGTGTCCGGCCCTTACTGCTGCTCCGTCTGCCTCGCACTGGTTTCATTGGAATGATTGGTGCCAACCCCTAACAAGCCAAATTTATCCGAATTCGAGAGTTTCTTATATCGCGCTCATTTAATAACCCAAGCTGAATTTTACATATGGTTTAGCTTAACATTCGAAGGTATTATGACTGGAATTTCAGAGAAATCCGAACACCCGGTGCACATGAAATTGAGCTTTGCAAACTCGGACATGACGGCGATTAAGTTTCTCTGTTTTCTTATTTTTATTTTTATTTTATTTTCTCGTTTTGGAACACGTAACTATTTCCTTGAGTATTAGGTATTTACTTTCCATCTCGCGTTTGAACTAACTATACCTTTTTTAGACAAAATTATACATAAATAATAAGCTATTATTGATATTTCATTTTAATCTCCAAAGGCATTCCAAATGCTGTAAAATCAAATCATATCTGATCAAGACCAATAAGGATAAACGCTAAATCGAATTTGAAAAATTGAAAGCAATATAATTTCACACAGCAATCGGCCTATCAATAAAAGTATAGAACTGTGAATAGAGGAAATAGTATGCTGCAGGCATACGAGCAAGTTAGATTGATGCTTAAAGTGCCTTTAAGGGCACTGCTAAACAGCAAAACACCGGAACGAAACACCGGAACGAAACAGAGACAAATTATTGATATTACAAATATCATGCAATAAAAAATGAAAAAAATCAAAATAAACGATGGTACAATGATACAAAGGCAATAAAGCTTACCTTTATGCCCGTGCTTTATGATCTGTGATCCGCATATTGATCGTTTATTTAATGTCATTTCGCTGGCTATCAATGCAATTCTTTCTCGAATTTGAAGGATTCCAATGGTTCTTTGAATAAAACAAGCATTAGTCTTAACTGCTTCTGTCTCTAGTATCTACACTAAAAAAAATTGTGAAAAAAAGCGAAAGTTCCTGGGCGACGCCATGTTTATTTACACAAAAGCACATGAAGCCCAGCTCTTGACGATCGGATCCCGGAATCTGCCATGCGTATTGTGTGCCCTGTGTGTTGAATGCATGGCGATGACTTCTAGCGAAGGTATGTAAGTGCTGTACTTTGTGATAAAAATGTTTTATTTTTTCGTAATGTTTGTCTTGTTTTTTTTGCTACAAATTACAAAATAACATATTGATTGAATGTTTTCTATAAAATTCACGCATGGATGCTACGCATTCTTCAAGATATTCTAAGATTAAAAACTTCCTTTTATCTAAGCTGAACTGCATGAATATAATATTGATTGAAGGAAGAATTAATCATATTTTAAGGATCATCATTAAAAGCATAATATGATGATAGATATGATAACCTACGATAGCTTATCTATTAATTTTTTTTATTATCAGTCATTGATCTTACTCTGAGCGGTGACAGTGGTGACAGTTCTTGTGACAGCTCTGAAGATAGTCTCAGCAAAAGTTTTTTTTGAAGATGTCAAGGTAGATACTTGAGCTTATATTGATTTATCGGAACATAATTACGAAGATTTGCACAAAAAATGGTCATGCCACCTAACCGCAACCGATAGCAGTAATTGCATTGAACATATGAAGCTCTTCACTTTATCAGCTTATGTCATTTAATTTAATTTATACTATTTCTTTGACGAAACTTACTAATTTTCTTCTTTTATACTATATCAAGAAGACCTCTTTTGTAACCCGTTATTTATATTAATATTTTTGTTTTATTTTTTTGAACATGTAATTTCTGTTTATTTGTTATTTTGTTCATTTTGTAATTTCCGTTCAAGATCATATATATAATGCAACCTATGCTATTTATCATCCGGCTAGTATGACTAGCCGAAATATCGTTATTAACAAAGATACATTTTCTACTTCGTATTGGCTATTTTATTTTATTCATTTCTTTGAAAACTTTTTGAGACTTTTGAAAAAATATTTTGGCACGGCGGGCTGGGGAATTTGAATTTTGGTCCAGAAAATGTCAAAATCCACACCCCTCTCCCTAACCTTAACATCCTTAACATTGATAAGTGCATAACATGCTTCATTTTCACATATATTTAATTGTCGTGACCATTTCTAGCTTACCCTGGATACCAGAGGTCCAATGAAATTCACAACAGCCAATTAACTTTACTTTTCTTTTTCAAAATTTTACTATTTGAAATACTGTGAAACTTTCATCACTTTGTAGATAAAACTAAAATAGTGAATCAACAGACGTTAATTTTCGAGGATTGTGCTTTATTTTGGTTATTATTCTAGTGCATAAATTATTTTTCAATTTTACTATAATTTTCCCTTCTCCGATCTTGAATTCTTTTATATAGTATTTTTCTTCTTCAAAAGGGCAGGGCTTGGCAAATTTCAACCCATAAAGGATACCCCAAAAATAATACTATTAAAATGAACCAAAGATAAATTGTAAAAGAAATATTTATTAATGACTGGATTTGTATACATGCGACGATTGCGATGGGTAATTTCCTTTTTTTAAGCTGATTTGCTAAATATCAAATGTTTAAATTAAAAGACCCTAAAAGTGACCAAGTCGCTGATTTTTACCCCTATTAAAGATACGACGAGCATCCCCGTACGTTTATACCCGGAGTCCCCCCCCCCCCCCCCCCCCACTCCAGGCATTTGGTTCTACAGGATGTCCGTTATAATGAGGGCAACTGTAGTAGAATTTTTTAAATCTCACAGAAATAATAACTGACTTATCCTTTATATTCTGTAGCCAACAGACAACTACTTCAATAACAAAAACTGGCCATTGTGGAGTCGCGAAATAGTCGACTTCAACACTGATAGAGATAATACTACATGAGGCACTTGAAATGCCAGAAAAAATTTGCCAGCAACGACCTGTGGGAGTGCAGCACAACTCAGTCTTTGTAATCAGTCTAGAAAAGGTGGGCGTGAAAGACTTGACAGCTGATGACAATGGATCTTGGGAGATCTGTAGTCCAAGACGAATGTATAGTGTGCAAAGGGATAGTGCTACAGGTTCTATACTGTCTGTGAAGAGAGAATTCACTTCTGGAGATAATGTATACACACTATATCGGCAATATGGCACACACAAAGCCACAAAGAAAGAAAAAGGTGTGGAATTCAAACGAGTTATTTCTACTTTAAAAGACTCTTATGAAAAACTCGCACCGTTGGCTGTTCTGCAGTACTTTTTTAAAGGAGGTAAGGAAGAAGATATTGTTCTGGCACCTCATGGAAATGCTCGCGGTAACAATAAAAGGCCTTTCGTTCGTACAGCTGCATCAACGCTGAATGGTATTAAGGAACACTGTTTCGACAAGAAGCCTAAAGTCGTATATGATGACTCGTTTGAAAAGAGAAGAGGCCTATTAGGTAGCACTTCAACATCATGTAAAATTTGTAAGCATTCGTAAGCACGAAACTCGGAGTTACAGTGAACATGTCTCGTCTTTAATCCAATCTTTACTATATATATATATCTAACCTGTTTTATGAAAAGGTACCCCCCCTCGCCCCCTAACATCAGCACACTTAGGGGGTCTGAATTTCACACTGGAATGCTTTGCTAGTGAAAGGTCAATTCCTGTTTTAGCGGTTTGTGCACACCCCTCCCCTAGCTCTGTCACTCCTTCCCTTCACCTCCCTATCCCCAACCACCCTCTCTTACCTTAATAATCTTTTCAGTTTGTCAGGTGTGCATGCATGCACTGGCTAAGTGTTGGGCCTGTGAGAATAACAACAAAACAACAAAACAAATTAAAGCCTTAAGCTAAGCTTGGCTCTGAGATTGGAACGCTTTGCAGAGGCAGTGGGAAGGCATTGACGTCAGAACTAGGCTTGGCTGATCTGATTCTATGCCTTTGAAAAAGTGCAATGTTTCCTAAATCAAATGGCATAGCATGCAAATGCTTGAAGACCAACAACCAAACTAGAATACTTAAATAGCTGCAAACCACAGAAAGGCACCAATTATTGTTTTGGCCAGCCGTGCATGGCCCAATAGGCTTATATTCATGTAAATTTACTGATCCAAAATCATCTATTCTGGGTTAAAAGTGAAAAATTCAGACTTGAATTTCAAAAACTAAGCTCTAGAGGAAACCCCTCCAGCCTTAACTTCACTCGAATGGCTCAGAGTAGGTTTGGAATTCTAAAATCAAACTGAATTCGTGACACCCTAGGCTCTTTCGGGCAAGTCCTGGACCATGAGTGAAGAGTTAGTTCTGGAGGGGAATGGGCATTCCAGCATAGTGACCTTCTTAAAAAACAGGTTATATATATATATATATATATATATATATATATATATACTGCGGTTTGCATAAACTTTGACCATTTGTGTATATATACAAGTATATGAAATGTATGTAAAAAATTATGGGATATGATCCCTGATATTGTTTTCGAGTTGTCTATCACTAGGACTTTCTGAAAAAAATATCAGGGGTCATATCCCATAATTTTTATATACTTTTGATATACTTGTATATATGCACAAATGGTCAAAGTTTATGCAAACGGCAGTATATATATATATATATATTTGTTTGAGAAGAAAAAGTCAAGACAACATTTTTCCCGACAAGCCTGTTTCGTGAATTGCTTCACTCTTCAGGGGATTTAATGATAAGAATATTCGTTACTATCATTTAAATAGAAAAAGTATACAAAAGCCCTTCAGTACCGCCTCAAGCTAATCAGCTTACAGTTCCCTTAGATCAAGTTAAAATACCTGGAATACCAGATGACACCATCAAAGGTATTTACACAAAAGCAGTGGAATTAGTACAGAAAGAGGATGCGATTGTTAAAGCCCCTGGAAGCAATGAGGGTATAATGGTTGAGAGCAAGACAGACAAAAGACCACACCTTGTGTGCAAGCAAAACAGTGGAAAGTTTGTGTGCGATGATGGGTGTAGGATGTTCCTTTCAACCCATTTTTGTGCACATACAGTAGCAGTGGCAGAGAAAATGAACAATCTACCCCATTTCATTTTGTGCCGGCAAAAAAGTCCAAAGGGTGTCAGCCTCGCTGGAGTAGTACTAGATGATGGCCCTAAAGGAGCAGGAAAGAAAGGAGGGAAGGTGCCCACTAAACGGTATGGAGCACCAAAGAAAAATGATGGCGTCAACACTATCACCACCACAGTTGACCCCTTCACTCCCAACGTTCCTTTCGAAGGCAGTGGGTTTTTTTCTAAAGTGGGTTACAAGGCGCATAACGGTTTGCCAGGGAAAATGCGGCAAGCAAATGCGTGACCACAATGGAGCACTCTACGCAGTTCCGTACGATTTATGCCTGGCTCGAAAAGAGCAGCGTTCCTATTAAAAAGATGGGCGAAAGCACCTTGGAAGAGTCAGCGATGCGCACTATCATTTTAAGAGGTCTTGTGCTCCGGATGTGGCGTCAATTCAAGTACCACAGGATGTGCGAGAAATATGGAACAGGAATCACAGAATCCATCTGGAAAAGGAATTTGGACAAAAAGAGGACAAATAACTTTTCTGTTACGGTGTATATTTTTGTTGCATGTTCGAACGACTTGAAAATAGTGACCTAACATAAACGATATAATACAATATGTAATATATATTGTACGCGGGGTCAGTAATTTCTACAGGTACATGATTTTAATTAACATTCCATGTACATTTAAAGTAGATTCGTCACGTTTCTTATGAAATGTTTGAATATAATAATTATCAATTTGCATTAGCAGGTCACGCGTCATCTCCCTAAATTACCAGCTACAGAAACCCGAGTAGGGGACACACCTAAAAAATGGGTAGGGGAGCTCAACGGATGTTTTTCAAAAGGACCCTGAAAGGTACACATTAAGTACGCATTAATTAACTGAGATGATGATTTCAGACCCTAAAGGTACGAACACAGTTTGTTAAAGTTTGCTTTAGGGATTTAGGGAGTCACAGCCTGCTAGAGCAAATCATTAGTTTGTATTGCGTTTTCCCGGAGGCTAGCTTTAATTTACACGTTATATTAATGAGTTCAAATGAGCCAAAAGCATCAGAAAACATAAATAATGAAACAGTCTCATTCTACTTAAATGATTAATTAAAGCAATAGTGTTACAAACGGATAAGTGGCCTTTAGTTAGTGGATAAATAATAATTGGTCCTTTTTAAACCGCATACCGATACATTGTTATGTTATCAGTTAAACAGATACTCGTTATCACGACAATAGTTGACCATTAATAGCTAATTAGTCTCCCTCGCACTGTGCCATTTTTGTTTCGTTCCATTACTGAGCAAGACTGAAACTCGGGGTACTCCCTTAAAAAGTGGGTAAGGGTGCATGACGATCGGTTTTGAAAATGACCCTTAAAGGTATGCATAAATCAAATGAAATGCTGATTTTAGACCCTAAACTGGTACGACCAGGTTTATTAAACTTTAGAGAAACAACGAAAACAAAATCTGACCCTAAGGGGTACGGAGTCAGCCAGAAACGGCAAAAGGTCCGTCAAGAACCCCTACCCACTTTTCAAAGATATGAATCCCCCCCCCCCCCCCCCCGGGATTGAAAACGGCTGCGAGTTATTTATAGTTATAGTTGAGAGATAGCTCATTTGACGCAACTAATTTGACAAAATTTAAACTTAACAAAAATTAATTTAATTTTAAATTTAACAAAATATCGTTTACTAAACTGTTGGTGATGAATAGTGTTTTAAATAATGATAGACAAGAAGATGGAAAGCTTAAGGTTGTTTTCGCAAGTTACCATTACCTATAGCGACTCTGTACAATGGTAAAGTTACAAAAATGCTTATTGTAGTACTGTATCAGATTAGCAAGTAAAACGAGGTATATGGGATCAATGATCGGCGTTATTTTGGGGCTCAGGCTTCACATTTTAGCTATTTTTGGGCACGGAGATCCGAGTTTCATTGTCTAAAAAGGTAGTTGGATCATGACTAGAGATGTGCCTTTTAGGCAGAGATCCGGAATTCCATTGACAGCCAGCGAAACGACATTAAATAAACGATCGATACGCGGATCACAGATCATAATGCACGGGCATAAAGGTAAGCTTTATCGCCTTTATATCATTGTACCATCGTTTATTTTGATTTTTTTTCATTTTTTTCATTGCATGATATTTGTAAAATCAATAATCTGTTTCGTTCCGGTGTTTCGTTCCGGTGTTTCGTTACGGTGTTTCGTTCCGGTGTTTCGTTCCGATGTTTCGCTGTTTAGCAGTGCCCGTGTAAGGTTGTGTAAGTGTGTGAAAGTGTACGTAAGTGTGTGTAAGTGTGCGTAGGTGTTTGTAAATGTGTGTAAAGTGTGTATAATTGTGAGTAAGTGTGTGTAAGTTTTTAGGGTGACTAAGTTTAATTTGGTGTAGGTGTTTGTAAGTGAGTGTAAGTGTGTGTAAGTGTGTATAGGCTTGCGTAGGCGTGTGTAAGTGTGTGTAAGTGTGTGTAAGTGAATGTAAGTGTGTGTAAGTGTTTGTAAGTGTGTGTAAATGTGTGTACAGTGTGTGTAAGTGTGTGAAAAAGTGCGTAAGTGTGTGTAAGTGTTTGGGTAACTAGGTTTAAGTTGGTATAGCTGCGTGTAAGTGTTTGTAAGTGTGTGTAAGTGTGTGTAAGTATATGTAAGTGTGTGTAATTGTGTGCAAGTGTGTGTAAGTGTCTATAAGTGTGTGTAAGTGTGTGTAAAGTGTGTATAAGTGTGTGTAAATGTTGGTAACTGTGTGTAAGTGTGTGTATGTTTGTGTAAGTGTGTGTAATTGTGTGTAATTGTGTGTAAGTGTCTGTAAGTGTGTATAAGTTTCTGTATGTGTCTGTAAGTGTGTGTAAGTGTGTGTAAATGTGTGTAAATGTGTGTAAATGTGTGTGTAAGTGTGTGAAAGAGTGCTTAAGTGTGTGTAAGTGTTTGGGTAACTAAGTTTAATTTGTTGTAAGTGTGTGTAAGAGTGTGCAAGTGTGTGTAAGTGTGTGTAAGTGTATGTAAGTGTGCGTAGGTATTTGTAAATGTGTGTAAAGTGTGTATAATTGTGAGTAAGTGTGTGTAAGTTTTGGGTGACTAAGTATAATTTGGTGTAAGTGTTTGTAATTTAGTGTAAGTGTGTGTAAGTGTGTATAGGCTTGCGTAGGCGTGTGTAAGTGTGTGTAAGTGTGTGTAAGTGAATGTAAGTGTGTGTAAGTATTTGTAAGTGTGTGTAAATGTGTGTTCAGTGTGTGTAAGTGTGTGAAAAAGTGCGTAAGTGTGTGTAAGTGTTTGGGTAACTAGGTTTAAGTTGGTATAGCTGCGTGTAAGTGTTTGTAAGTGTGTGTAGTGTGTGTAAGTGTGTGTAAGTATATGTAAGTGTGTGTAAGTATGTGCAAGTGTGTGTAAGTGTCTATAAGTGTGTGTAAGTGTGTGTAAAGTGTGTATAAGTGTGTGTAAATGTTGGTAACTGTGTGTAAGTGTGTGTATGTTTGTGTAAGTGTGTGTAATTGTGTGTAATTGTGTGTAAGTGTGTGTAAGTGTGTATAAGTTTCTGTATGTGTCTGTAAGTTTGTGTAAGTGTGTGTAAATGTGTGTAAATGTGTGTGTAAGTGTGTGAAAGAGTGCTTAAGTGTGTGTAAGTGTTTGGGTAACTAAGTTTAATTTGTTGTATGTGTGCGTAAGAGTGTGCGAATGTGTGTAAGTGTGTGTAAGTGTGTGTAAGTGTATGTAAGTGTGCGTAGGTATTTGTAAATGTGTGTAATGTGTGTGTAATTGTGAGTAAGTGTGTGTAAGTGATTGGTTGACTACGTTTTATTTGGTGTAGTGTGTGTAAGTGTGTGTAAGTGTATGTAAGTGTGTGTGAGTGTGTATAAGTGTGTGAAAGAGTGCGTAAGTGTGTGTAAGTGTTTGGGTAACTAAGTTTAAGTTGTTGTAAGTGTGTGTAAGAGGGTGTAAGTGTGTGTAAGTGTGTGTAAGTGTATGTAAGTGGTGCATAGGTATATTGTAAATTTGTGTAAAGTGTGTATAATTGTGAGTAAGTGTGGTGTAAGTGGTTTGGGTGACTAAGTTTAATTTGGTGTAAGTGTGTGTAAGTGTGTGTAAGTGTGTGTAAGTGTGTGTAAGTGTGTGTAAGTGTGTGTAAGTGTGTGTAAGTGTATGTAAGTGTGTGTGAGTGTGTATAAGTGTGTGAAAGAGTGCGTAAGTGTGTGTAAGTGTTTGGGTAACTAAGTTTAAGTTGTTGTAAGTGTGTGTAAGAGGGTGTAAGTGTGTGTAAGTGTGTGTAAGTGTATGTAAGTGTGCATAGGTATTTGTAAATTTGTGTAAAGTGTGTATAATTGTGAGTAAGTGTGTGTAAGTGTTTGGGTGGACTAAGTTTAATTTGGTGTAAGTGTGTGTAAGTGTGTGTAAGTGTATGTAAGTGTGTGTAAGTGTGTGTAAGTGTTTGTAAGCGTGTGTAAGTGTGTGTAAGTGTCTGTAAGTGTATGTAAGTGTGTGTAAGTGTGTGTAAGTGTGTGTAATGTGTGTATAGTGTGAGTAAGTTTGTGAAAGGGTGCGTAAGTGTATGTAAGTGTTTGGGTACCTAGGTTTAAGTTGGTATAGCTGTGTGTAAGTGTTTGTAAGTGTGTGTTAAGTGTGTGTGTAAGTGTTTGGGTAACTAAGTTTAATTTGTTATAAGTGTGTGTAAGAATGTGTAAGTGTGTGTAAGTGTGTGTAAGTGTGTGTAAGTGTATGTAAGTGTGCGTAGGTATTTGTAAATGTGTGTAAAGTGTGTATAATTGTGAGTAAGTGTGTGTAAGTGTTTGGGTGACTAAGTTTAATTTGGTGTAAGTGTGTGTAAGTGTTTGTAAGTGTGTGTAAGTGTGTGTAAGGTGTTTACGTGTGCGTAAGTTTGCGCTAGCTTTTGTAAGTGTTAGGATAACTAGGTATAAGTGAGTGTAAGTGTGTGTAAGTGTGTGTATATGTGTGTACAGTGTGTGTAAGTGTGTGAAAGATTGCGCATGTGTGTGTAAGTGTTTGGGTACCTAGGTTTCATTTCTTGTATGTATGTGTAAGTGTGTGTAAGTGTGCGTAGGTGTGCATAAGTGTATGTAAGTGTGTATAAATGTGCGTAGCGTTTGTAAATGTGTGTAAAGTGTGAATAAGTGTGTGCAAAAGTGTGGTAAGTGTGTGTAAGTGTGTGTAATTGTGTGTATATGTGTGTACAGTATGTGTAAGTGTGTGAAAGATTGCACATCTGTTTGTAAGTGTTTGGGTACCTAGGTTTCATTTCTTGTAAGTGTGTGCAAGTGTGTGTAAGTGTGCGTAAGTGTGCGTAAGTGTGTGTAAGTGTGTGTAAATGTGCGTAAGTGTATGTATATGTGTTGTAAGTGTGTGTAAGAATGTGTAAGTGTGTGTAAGTGTGTGTAAGTGTATGTAAGTGTGCGTAGGTATTTGTAAATGTGTGTAAAGTGTGTATAATTGTGAGTAAGTGTGTGTAAGTGTTTGGGGTGACTAAGTTTAATTTGGTGTAAGTGTGTGTAAGTGTGTGTAAGTGTGTGTAATTGTGTGTTAATTGTGTGTAAGTGTGTGTAAGTGTGTGTAAGTGTGTATAGGTTTCTGTATGTGTCTGTAAGTGTGTGTAAGTGTGTGTAAATGTGTGTATCGGTTTGTAAGGGGGTGGAAGTTGTAAGTGTGTTGCGTGTTGGAACAAGTTTAGTGTCTGTGTGTGTTGTGTAAGTGTGTGTAAAGTGGTGTAGTGTTGAATGTGTGTACTTGTGTGTAGTGTAGGATTTGTAACTAAGTTTAATTTGGTAATGTGTGTGTAAATGGGTGTAAAGATTGTGCTGTAAGTGTGTGTAAGTGTTTGGGGGAAGTGTGTTAGTGTGTGAGGTAAGTGTCGTGTAGTGTGTGTTGTGTGTTGTAAGGTGTGTAGTGTTGTAGTGTGTGTAAGTGAAAAAAAGGTGTGTAAGTGTGTAGTGTGTGTAAGTGGTTGTACGTGTGTGTTGTAATGGGACAATGCGCTGGGTGGGTGTGTGTACGTGTGTGTACGTAAATGTGTAGCGCGTGGTGTAACGTTGTTGTAAACTGTTTGGGTAACTATGTTTAAGTGGGAATAAGTGTGTGTCACTTGTGTAAGTAAGTAAGGTGTGCGGTGGTAAAGTGTGTGTAAGAGTTATCGGTAAGTGTTGGGGTACATACACGTGTGCAGGGTGTAAGTGTTGTGTACTTAAGTGGGTGTAGTGTGTGGGTAAATGTGTAAGTGTAGTGTATCTATGTTATAAGTGTGTGTAGATGTGTAAGTGTGTGTAAGTGGTGTAAGTTTGTGTGACTGGGAGTAAGGTGTTTTGTTTGGGTCACTAAGTTTCAAACGTAACTAGTTTCATTGGTGTGTGTGTAAGGTGTGTAAAATGTGTGTGTGTGTTTGTAAGGTGTGTAAGTTTAATTTTGGTGTAAAAAGGGGTAAGTGTAGTGTGTTGCCGAGTAAGTGTACGTGTTAAAATGTGTGTAAAGTACTGCGTAAGTGGTGTGTAAGTTTACCTACGTGTGTACTGTAAGTGGTGTAAGTGTTGTGTGAATCGTGCGGGTAACAAAAGTGTGAAAGAAGGTGTGTGTAAGGTGTGTAAGTGGTGTAAGTGTGGTCCGGGTACATTTCTGTGTAGTCTAGTTGTGGTAAGTGTGGGGGAAATGTAATTGGTGTAGTGTGTGTGTGATTAAATGTGCGTTTTAGCCGTAGTGTGTGTACGTGTGCCGTAATGCGTGTAAGTGTGTTAATAAGTGCAAGAGGTATAAGTGAGTGTCAGTGTTGAGGTGTTGTGTAATATATTTACAGTTGTATGCAGATTTGCGCATGTGTAAGGTGTTTGGGTAGGTTGTAAGTGTGTATTGTGTATGTGTGGTAAATGTATGTTTGTACTGTATTTTGTATTGCGCGCTAGACGCGTTGGTGTGTGTAAAGGTGTGTCATGTGTGTAAGTGTTGTCAGGTGGTTTAATTGTTCGGGGAACTAGTTTTTACGTGTTTAGTGTGGTTGTAAGTGTGTGTAAAATGTGGTGTGACAGTAGTGTAAGTGTGTGTGAAAGATTGAACATCGTTTGTTGTTTGGGTACCTAGGGTCATTCTGGAAAGTGTGTGCAAGTGTGTGTAAGTGTGGCTTAAGTGTGCGTAAGTGTGTGTAAGTGTGTGTCAAATGTGCGTAAGTGTATGTATATTTGTTATAAGTGTGTGTAAGAATGTGTTAGTGTGTGTAAGTGTGTGTAAGTGTATGTAAGTGTGCGTAGGTATTTGTAAATGTGGTGTAAAGTGATGTATAATTGTGAGTCAGTGTGTGTAAGTGTTTGGGTGACTAAGTTTAATTTGGTGTATGTGGTGTAGGTGTGTATAGTGTGTGCAATGGTTGTAAGTGTGTGGAAGCGGTGTAAGTGTTTGGGTAACTAAGTTTAATTTGGTGTAAGTGTCGTGTAAGTGTGTGTAAATGTGTTGGAGTGTTGTAGAAGGTGTGTAAGTTCGTCTAGTGTTGTTTTAAATTTTGGCTGTAAGTGTTGTAAGTGTGTGTAATGGTGCAGTGTGAGTAAGTGTGTTGTAAATGTGTGTAAATGTGTGTACATGTGTGAATTGTGGTGTAAGTTTTGAAGTGTTTGGGTAACTAAGTTTAATTTTTGAGGTAAGTGGTGTAAGTATGTGTAAATGGGTGTAAGTGCTGTGAAGTGTGTTTAAGTGTGTGTAAGTGTGTTGTAAGTGTTGGTAGTGTATGTAAGTGTGGTGTAGGTGTGTGTAAGTGTGTGTAGGGTGTGTAAGTGTGTGTAAGTGTGTGTAAGTGGTGTGTTGTGTAAGTGTGTGTAAGTGTGTGTGAAGTGGTTGTAGGTGTGTGTAGCTGTATGTGAGTGGGTGTAAGTGGTGTGTACAGGGTGGGTAAGGGTGTGTCAGGTGGTGGAAGTCTGGTAAGTGTGAGTATATGTGTGGTTGTAAGTGTGTGTAAGTGTGTGTAACGTGTGTGTAAGTGTGTGTAAGTGTGTGTAAGTGTGTGTAAAGTGTGAATAAGTGTGTGCAAAATGTGTGTAGTGTGTGTAAGTGTGTGTAATTGTTTGGGTACAGGTTTAGTTGGCATACGTGTGTGTAAGGTGTGTAAATGGGGTAAATGTGTGTACAGTAGTGTAAGTGTGGAAAGAGTGCACATCGGTTTGTAAGTGTTGGGGTGACCTAGGTGGTTTCATCTTGTAAGGGGTGCAAGGGGTAAGTGTGGCGTAAGTGTGCGTGAGTGTGTGTAAAGTGTGTGTAAAGGGCGTTAAGTGTATGTATATATGTATAAGTGTGTTAGTAGAATGTGTAAGTGTGTGTAAAGTGATGTAAGGGTGCGTAGGTATTGGTAAAAGTGTGTAAAGGGTGTATAATGATAAGTGTGGTAAGTTTTGGGTGACTAGTAATTGGGGGTAAGTGTGTGTAAGTGTGTAGGAGGTGTGGAATGTGTGAGTTGTGGTGTAAGCGTTTGTAAGGGGTTGGGTAAATAAGTTTAATTGGGGTAAGTGTGTGGTAAGGTGTTAATGTGTGTAGAGTTTGAAGGGTGTGTAAGTTAGTCTAAGTGTGTTGTTAATTTGGGTGTAAGTGGGTAAGTGTGTGGAAGTGTGTTGCAAGTGTGAGTAGAGTGTTGTGTAAAAGGGTGGTAAAGTGTGTAAATGTGTGTATTGTGTGTACGTTTTTGACGTGTTGGTAATAAGTTTACTTTTGGTAGTGTGGTAGTTGTGTCCGGGTGTAAGTGCGTTGTACGTGGTTTAAGTGTGGTGAAGTGTGTGTAAGGTGTGTAAGTGTGGTTAAGGGTGTGAGTGG